>WAAD01011709.1:2070-27666 GCA_013389945.1 Fregata magnificens
TAGAATGCAGTCCAAATCTTACCTTACTTCAGGGGCTGTAATTGCAAGTTATGAAGTCATTAATAATGCCTCCTCATTACACAAGTTTCTATTTTTCTTGAACGAAGGGTGAGGCAGACCCATGATACTTTACTCATCATAGTAGGGTATTTATTCCCAGGTCATATTTTGGTCTTTCATCTTTGTGATCAAATAATTTCCTATGTTGGAGGAAAAGCCTGGCAAAATTAAAAATACAAAATAAAGATATAAATAACAATAACTGAAAGCATTTTGAATTTGCATGCATGCTATGTCATGGGTTGCCTACAGCGTAGGAAACGNATGTCATGGGTTGGCTACAGCGTAGGAAACGAGTGCTACTGTATGCCAGTTTAAATACTGTTAAGCAACTGGACATTGCTAGGAATCTTTTTCCTGAAGTAATACAGGAATATATATTACATATATCACAAATTATTAATATATTAATTTGAAAAGCAATGACAGATCATTTCACTCAAATCAAGCTTAATAATCAAAGCCATTTTGATGACTATTTCATTCTTTTGAAATACGGTAGGCTGCAGAAGCATAACTCTGGCTCAGAGTATTCAAAAGAAGAATTAATTTGGTGCCTACTGCTCTATAGCATTACTGTTCAGACACTCATACTGGGACTAATTCAGTTAAAAAAACAATGGATGTGGGTATAATCAACACCTTTTTTTTTTCAAATCACTATTTTTAGTCAATATTTTTCTCATTAATATCACTTTATTTTACTATTTTATAATCCACCTCAATTTTCACAGAAAGATAGTTATATACTATTATAATGGATGAAAGATATTGATAATAGTCAGTTTCTAGTTACACTGTATGGTAGGAAATTGAAACAACTATTAGGAAATTTTATTCAGGCACTGAATTCTTCCTATATTTTTCTATCAGACCTATAAAGGCTTATATATTCCATGCCTAAAAGTTTCAGAAATTAGTGTTAATATAGCTATGAGAGTCAAATACTATGACTCAGTTAACATACAATGCATTGTGGTAGTACTTGAAATATTAGTGTTATAACAAGAAAGCTACTATTGGACCCAAACTGAAAGCATTTGCAGCAGATAACAATTTCAAATGTTTATTTAGCAAATGAATGCGGAGCTCTCAGCCAGTCCCTTTTAGAGCAGTCAGGTTTCATTAGCCTGTTTGATATCTTACAGTTTGTTGTGTAACTACAGTTAGAACTGAACTACAAATGCCATTATTTTGAAGACTGGAAAACAGGCATTGGTTCATGGGGGTGGTGGTGGGGAGGGGGAATCCTCTCACATGTATTCACAGGATAAAAGCATGTATGTTTAGAGATCCACTGCCTGGAGCAATGCAATGATAGAAATTTAAGCTCATAGCACTGCAGTATGATTTAAAAAAAAAAAAAGGCAACAGCTCTTGAACATTTTAAAGATGCATTTAGCTCTGCTCTGCCTCAGGGATTAAGAGGACATCATTATAATTTGTGCAGAGCTCTGTGTTTACTGTGAAAAAGCTTGCTTTGTAATTTATTCACTGTGATTTTGCAGGGGGCACCCAATAGTGTTGCAACGTGTAAATGTGTTTTGATTACTTTTTAAGGAAAAAACTTAAAATGAATGTCACAGGATTTTTTTTTTTTTAAGCTAACATGTAAATTAATCACCTTTTGAGATGATGCTTTGAAAATTTTAAGCCCTTTTAATACAAGGACCTTTTCTTACTTACTACAATGGATGAATGAACCCATTGTCAAAACTGCATTCAGTATAATATGACATCCATTTAATGTCTTTGTCATCAAATTAAGATCAAATGCAAAAGGCTAATGAATACATTCAGTACTGAAGTGTATTTTCCGAGGATGACATTTTCATTTCAATGGAAAAAAATTAGAGAACTGCACACTAACACCATGCCTCCCTCTATTTCTAAAATTCCCCATAATAAGGAAATAACTTGTGCAATTTGGCAGATTTTCCCTTAACTATGAGATAAAGACCATACATAAACAATAATATCCTGTCGTACTTGGTACCAAATTAGCAGACTTTTATTGCCACAGAATAGAAATGTGTAGTCTGGCTGCTTGCAGAGTTCATGATTGAAATTCCAGAAATAACAATATTGAAGTAGACCACTTCAAAGGTGGTTATTCGTCATCAGAAAACTTTTTGACTGTTTGCTGACTGTTGATCTTCACATTCTTCTACACTTAAAATTTCTTTGCAATCACAAAAGAGGCACATGCTTTGTAAAGAAGCTATTTTATGCTTAAAGGGCAGGTGCTCTAAGTCGTCATTTCATAATTAAGAATTACAGTTATCCTTGGGAAATATGGGTTACTTTGAATGTGGAGGGGAGATGGCTTCTGGCATATGATGAGAAAGTATTATAGTGATATTTCACATCTTTTCTTATTGATCTGTGTGTATCATACAGTGCTTCTTAAGTAAATATTAACTTTCATAGGATGATGCATCTAGTGTCTGTACTACTGTTGTCTAATAATATCACTTACCACTAAATCCTCAGGAGCCTCTGTGAGATAAACTTGTAAGTGCTGTTAGTTTTGCAGCAGTGGAAGTTGAGACACACACACACAAAAAGATCTTTTTGCCCAAGTGGTGGAGCCAATGAGCATGCCTTCAGACAACATACTTTCTTACAGTAGTAAACTGTTGTCATCTTTCGCACTTTGGACAGCCATTTAAGTTGTTGCGTTACATATGATGTCCCTCAACAGCCCATTTTCATTTTACTTGTGTTCACCCAGCTCCAGTAGTAATTACAGTGGCACAGGATGAATTCCCTAATTGCCTTCCTCATTTTTGTCACTTGGAAAGTTGTATTTCAACTAATTTTCTTGACTTTCTGGTAAATGTAGGGTAATAGGGAAGTAAGGTCACAAAAGGCTGTTGAATATTGTAAAGCAGATGGAGCATGGTTGCTAGAATCTGAGGACTACGTTGAAGATATTGCATGAAGATTTGCGACGGAGTAAAAGCAAAAATGAAGTATGTGATCGTCAGTGGAGGGAAGCTGTGACAGACACCTGCATACACTGCTTTGCGTGGGTGATTGTAGCATCCCGTAGGGTTTCCCCTACTGGTTGGTAATGGAGGATTTATGTGATTATTGTCTCTGGGAAGTGGTACGCGTGGGAGTAATGTTATGATTTTGTGAGTAGATGGCAATACCTGGAGTCTTCATATTTCTTTCATCCCAGTCAGTTTGTAGGTGATGTAGGCGCTGTACTAACCGTAGCAGAGTAGTCAATTCCCGTAGATAATGAGCAGGTTCTATTCCCCTTGCACTGCCTTAGTGCTGTCACCTGCCTGTAGCGCTGCTGTTCCTTTGAAAGGGGAGGGAAAATTGTTTTGGAGCTGCTGTCTTCTTTTTTTCTGAGAAATCATACAGAGTTCTACTGAACAGTTACATACCGGTTCTCAGAACTTGCAGTATGGATAACGTAAAACCACCTCTACCACCCCTCCCTTTCTATATATATAGGTTAGTAACAAGAGAAATCAAGGGATAAGTGTTATAATATCCCCAGTAAACTGTTGTTCACATCTATGTCTTCATGTTAGCCAACCTGACTAACAGATTAATAGTTCTCTGAATTATAACAAGATTTGGCGGAGAGCTAATTAACTGAACTTCAACCCAGAGAAGCCTGAAGAAATACCCATTGTGTGGAGAAAGCAACCAAAAGAAATAGCTGAATAATAATTTCCTCTGAAAAAAAGTGTGATGCAATTTGTTACTCAGTTGCATTTAGTTATGTGATTATACTCATACAGCAACAGGGGGCCAACAATGCCTTTTGTTCCCTTTGTTCTCTCTAACTTCTGGTGAAATGTAACCTGGTGAGCTATTGGACTAAATATTCTGAGTATTTTGAACTTGATACCTGAAAGATTTCATTTCCCTGGGCAGCAGTAATTTCTATGAGAGAGGGACACTTGAGCTGTGACATGGCTGAAGATTCTCTAGCTCTGGAACTGGAGACTGGATTTGTTCTTTTTAAGGGCACGTTGCAATGATTGTTATCCCGGATCTTCAAAGGTAGGATTTGGGGTTGAAAGCTGTGAATAGCAGAGCTTCTGGTGCGTTCTATTAGAGTTACTGTACCTTTTGTTATTTATAAGTGGGCCATGGCATCAAATGAACTGCATGATCAGGATCCTTCCCAATAAAGAGTTTTATTTATTGTTGCATTTTAATAGTTATTCGTGATGGTTAGGCAGACTACAGATCTAGCATGTCCAGTATTTGAATAGATGTTCTAAATGCATTTAAATATATTTTTAATGAAATGAAATTTTCCAACAGTCTTATAGCATTTGTAATCTGAAGTAACATGCATCTAAAAAGTTGTTAAAAGACATTTCACATTGATCTGAGTTTTTTAACCAAATGGGATTTGCATACCTTCTTAATGGGATTTGGCAGTATTGGTGTTTTGTGTGTATTTTTGCTTTTTTTTCTGCCTATATATTTATTGATTTTGTGCATGTGTGTGTGGATGTGCATTTCAAGGAATACAGGGGAGTCAAATGCAAGCAGGACTTCCCCAGGAAAGCAACCAAAGTTTTCACTGTCAATGATTCTTCCAGTTGATTAGAAAAGCTGAATTTCCAAATTGTTTAAGGTTTGCCTGATGTCGATAGTAGAAATACTACAGAACAGGAAGTGGGATGCACATAGGCCTGCGCTTCTGGTGATGCTACCAGGAGCAGCCTGAAGATGATCTGCTTCCAACTAAAACATCAGTATGAAGTGTGCATAGTGGCCTTCACTAAATATTCTGTGCTGGCAGCGGTTTGTTGGAACAGAAGTTTGGGAACCAGTACTGTATCAAATTGAAAGTGTGTTGAGATTTTTAGATACGTGAATTATAATGACCAGAGTTGCCAACTTTGACAGGTACTGCATCTAATATTCCTAGTTTTACAGAACTTGCAAGGGATCCTGAAGGATATTTTTCAATAAAGTATAGGTCCTTAGTTTATTAGCCCTGTATCAAGTCGTGAAGGAGTGATAATATATGTGAAAGAAAGTAGATATCCTCTTAATACATAGCTAGGATAGCAAAGTACTAGTTTTTAATGAAATCTCTTGTAATAACCTTATGGATGTTGTATTCATTTAATTTAAGTGGCAAAAGAAAGACATTCTTAAATTCAGAGATTTTAGCTTTACATTGCATGTGGTTATTCACAAGACTGTTTCAGGAGATGTTAAATGGACATCCTTATTTCTTAGCACTATATTTGCTTTGCTACATATTTAATATAAGCAATGAATAAAGTGAAAAGTTAGTACAAAATAGATACTGGTTAATATTTTAATGATAAACATATCCCATCCTTTCGAAACAGCTGAAGCTAATATAGAGTAATAGGTTGCCTTTTCCACTTAATTTTAGGCTATGTTTTAATGTCAGTCTTCATGCTGAATTTAGATCTGTACTAAATGAAAATATAATAATTTGTTCAGTTTTAACAGTACTTCCCTCATGCTGTCTTTCCTTTAGCCTCTTTAGATCGTGATGCTTTTCTACTTACTTTCTGCATTTTTTAACACAAAGACCAGATGTTTCTAAATTAGATTTAATTCATTGTGTTTTAAAACCCAAGAGTTGGGTATTTCTACAGAAGGTCCCTGATTGTCGAAAGCTTATAGTAAATATTAGGAGAGAGAGCAGTTAATCTTTCCATTTTAAGACTTATTTGTCTATCACATTCTTTATTTCTTTATAATACTTTGCTCATGCCCTACTTGGTTAGTCTTAAGATAAAGAATAAACAGACACTGTCACCACAGTTTATCCATCCTTAACATTTTTTTCCTCAGTTACCCTGTGGTGAACAGCCACTCTTAATTCTGCTTGCTTTTAAAGCCTCTGTTCTAAGGACTTGAGCTTTTATAGATTTCTGTTATTAACATGAGTTTTATTTTCCCATCTATGAATTAACCTGCATAGAAAGGCTTGTGCAGTCTATGATACTCAGTATGAAGAATGTGAAATAGGAAAATTGTACATTTGTTTTGTTGTGCATTTGAGCATGGATTCCTTATTCAGAGACCATATCTCTCTTTTTTTGAAGCATATAATAAATCTGACTGTGCACTTCATTTGGTCTTTGAAAACAAAGTGGTATCCTCTAGACGTGCGTAGATTTCATAATACAGGATGTGAAGCAGTCTGTATAGGTGCTGTTCTTAAGCTCTTGTTTCTGTTATTTTAATGTCTCCAAAGCTTCTGTGCCCTTTTCCTCAGCTGTCGATGCCTTGTATTCTCCTGGGTATTATGAGAAATCAATCTACTTTGTTTCCAACACAGCAAGATGCAAGCAAGAAATTAAAAGGTTTCTAAGAGAAAATATTCATGTTGGAGGTCTCTATACTCAAATAGTATATTCTGTGTATCAGTGTACCTAGTTATCCCAGCCTTGATCTGAGATGCAGCTGGAGAGACAAAAATGAAATTGAGAAAGAACAATTTAAATTTATTGGAACAAAAAGAGGACAAAATATTTTTATTTAAATATATGCATTTATACACACACATACATAAAATATTTAAGCAGAGAATATCTAGCTGGTTTGATAGTGAAATTGTTTATTACAAGTTTCTTCTGGAACAATATTTTCTCATAATCTGTTTCTGCTAAAGACAGTTAAGATGCGGGTATATTTCCCTATATCCATTAAAATTTATCTTGGTTACCTTTTTAATTACTCCTTAATTCTTTTTTCTAAGTTTATCGTTTTGAACATTACGATGATAACCTGCAAAGAGTCAGATGAGGTATCTGTGTGGTTCACAATTCTGTGAAGTATGAACTCTGTAAGAGAAATTCAGGTTTCGTTTGTCTGTCCTTTATTAAGTATTTATTTATGAGCTTATTACGAACATATATTTGTCTTAGAACATCGTCCTCTTCTCTGTTACTGTCCAGCTCTCACAGGCAAGTCACTGAAGACCAGATTTAGTTTCTGGTATTTCTTAGGTAAAAGGTAAGAAAGGAAAAAACCTAAAAACACCTATCATGACAAAACCAAATCTTTTCATGCCTTTTATAATAAAAAGCACAAAAGTTGTAGAAAGTTCATGTTTAAAAGCCCTTTGCAACTTACAGTTAATTTATAAAAATGCCTCCTGAATTGTCACCGTTCTCTAAAGCTTGCCAGGCAGTGAGCATACCTGGGACTGTGCCCTCGTTAGCGTCCCCCAGTGCACAGCAACCTGCACCTCTGCCTGCATTCCCTCCTGGTCATTCCACGGCTCCACTCAGCCCTCAGACACCTGAAGGAGTGAAAGGATGTAACCCTCTGCTTAAGGTATGTGCAACCTCTATTTCTTTTGCTGTATGTAAAATTAGACCTAAACATACAGAACGGTTCCATTTTTGTTTTGCTTCTGGGTTGTATCGACAGCAGATTGTTTGTTCTTTCCTGTGAATGACTAATACATCAAAAATGTCCATGCTGCCATGACTCAGGCAAGCTTAAGTTGAACGTTGGCAGCCAAAGAAGCGAACATCTTTTGCCAGGCCTACCTCTCTACCAAGGGACTCTGACAGGGAGCAGTTATCCTTGTGTCTTCCCCCAAGTCTGCTCCTCTTTTTAGCTAACCACTAATTAAGCAGGGCTCTTCCTTTTTTGTTCCTCCTTTGAAGTCTGTTGTTTGCCTCTGGGAGAGGCTGATTAGGTACCCAACAGCCCATTAGCTCCTTCCAGATTCATATAATGGGGTGTACAAACCCTGCATTATGCCACTGCAAAATCGTCCCATTGGGAGCAAAAGGACAAAAAGGTTGTGGAAAATAGATTAATAATCTCCTACCCCTTTCCAGTATTACATGCATACAGTCATCCGTACGCAGTCTGTCAGGCATCTACGTAATCACCCCAGCACAAGTAGAGCGGAACCTTTTTGTAGTGCCTGATTATTAGAGCTGCTGATCACAGAAGAAATCCCACTGAAGTATAATTCAGAGAAGACTGTGTAGGAGTGAAACTTCGCGTAAGCAAAGTTTTCATGAATTTTAAGCACTGTTTACAGTGCCATAAGTGACTTTTCATTATATCTGAGTTAATGGTAGGGCCTTCTTTATGCTTCTCACCCCTGCTTTATCTGCCCCTGTCAGCGTTGCTGATAATGCCAGAGTAGTGTTAGTGGGAAATTTAGAGATGAAGAAGTGTAGAATCATCTTAAGCAGACACCATTGTAATGTATCCAAGTTACTTTTATATATGTATTACATAGAGGATTACCCCTTCTTCATACATTCCTGAGTGATTAAAATGCAGGGTGAAAGAGATGCCTGTTCAGGGGGGCTCTGGGCTGCTCAACAAAAATGGATTACCATCCTGTGTGCTGGTTATTACACTGTCTTTAGAATTCTGCTAAGAACTGTAGAAATTAAACTAAAATATAGTAACTCTGTTTTGTTAAGAGTGTCTTGCATGCCATGGGACATGAAAAAAGGTCTAGAAGTATGATCTTCCCAGCATTTGTACTCTATTTTTTTTCCCGTCTTATAAAATGCTTTTTTCCAGCTAACAGTCACAGAGGATTTATTTACAAATATATATGTCAGCCCTTCTCCCAAGACTTTTTGTTTCATTAATGAGATTTTAAGACAAAACTAAACTACTCTAAAAATATTTCATTCCATCTAATCACTTCCTTGAAAGTTGTATCAACTGTCTGAAAATTAGACACTAGAAAGGAGTCTTAAGAACCTGAAGTTGGTAAGCAGTGAATACACTTAGTGCCTTATTTTGTTTTTTATTCATAGGCAGCTGAGCTTTCATAGTTTCTGCAAGTCTTTCAGCTGTGTTATATTCATTGTAGTATTAACCCATGTTAAATCCACTTAAATTAGCCTAGTCTAAATCAAAACATATAGACTGGAGAAACAGTGCTTGAGCCGTGAAGACTTACTGTAAAGCATGGCTGTGATGACATCTGACAATATCTGCTTACTCCCCTGCAAGGCCATTCAGCTGGAATAAAAAGGTAGGAGTTTGGCATGTGTATGGGCTATCTGACTCAGTTGAACTAAAACTCAATTCTGCTGTAAAGAGACTAATAACTGAAAATGCTTGACTGGTTCATATAACTTAAAGCTGGTATATAATACATACTTCCAGTTCAGCATCAATTTCAAACCATTCATCTACATTTGATGCTAACTGATACAGTCATGTTTGTTGAAGTATAGTGTCAGAACCTTAATGTTGTTCTGATCCTTTGTTTCCTAGAAAGAAAATTCGGAGAAAAGATTTTCAGTTGGTAGTGCATGCATAGTCTCAACTGAGCTTTAGTCTAGCAGTCTCAGGGTAAATCATCACAGCGAGAAAATACAGGGAATCATATATAAAGTACTCAGACTGAGTTACCTTTTGTAATGTAAGATGTTCAGTCTACACGATAGAGAGATAAACGGCATAGCCAAATGTAAGCTGTAGAATGTATTGAATGCAGAGGGACACAGTTACTTATATAACATCATTATGATGAGACCAGGAAGAAGGTGGTGATCTGGAGAGCTTTGTGGGGAGAAAGCACATAGAAAAGAAGGGAAGTCAGTCAAGGTAACACTGACAGTACTCTAGAGGAAGCACACAGTATCAGCAGTGGGGTAATGCAAAATATAGCAAGAGGGGAAACAACAGATAATGGCTGCTGAGAAGCTGCTGTTGTTCTCGCTGTGTAGATATGATGTGTTTTCTGTTCTAGGAGGATTATCAGATCTGCACAGACATTCATTAGAACAGCATCTTTTTATATGAAGGGAAAAGAAATATTTTTCCTTGTTTAAGTGGTCAAATGATTAATTTTAAAGCCACAGAATATCGTATAATGGCTGTATGTATGAAATACAAAAGGCCAAAAATGAAAAGGGAAGTAGACTCTTTATTAGAGGAACTTCTTGGGAGGAAATTTGTGGAAGTACTCTGCTGAGGGAAAAAAAAAGTTCCAGTAACAAATTATGACTGAGGTTTTTTCTGAGAAGGGTCATGTGTCACTGTAGTGAGAATAGTATGGTCAAGCAGGAATGGCTGGCAGTAGGTTGTTTTTTCTTATCTCAGGTTGCCAGCATTTTCTAATGCCTGGCTGTGGACCCCTCTCCTGGCTCTTCCATGCTTGTGAGCATCTGATGAATCCAGGAGGCTGTATGGATCTGGAGGAGATGTATTGGTTTCGGGGTAAGCTGTTGAGCTAGGAGCATATGGATTTAGGAGGGTTGACTGTGTTGGAAGGAATAGTGCTGGGTAGTAGCAAACCTGTGTCCTTTGAATGAGATGTTCTCTGTCTATGCCGATATGTGCAGTCCTCATTGCTCCTGGAACTTCATGAGGATGCCATGACATTGATTGATGAGATAAGTATCAAAGCACCTCAGTGACACACAGAGAATCCGCCCTGTCTAACTTGCCAGAACAACTGGCTTAAAGCTGTGACAATAGGAAGAACAAAGTGTTTTCACATCTCTGCCTTATTCCAGGGCACGGCTCAGTGGCACCAGAGTGCACCAGTACAGGTTGAGGGTTGACCTGCTGGAAAGTAGCTCTGCTGAGAAGGACCTGGGAGTGCTGGTGGACAGCAGGTTGATCATGAGCCAGCGCTGTGCCCTTGTGGCCAAGAAGGCCAACGGGATCCTGGCGTGCATCAAAAGGAGCGTGGCCAGCAGGTCGAGGGAGGTTATCCTCCCCCTCTACTCCGCCCTGGGGAGGCCACATCTGGAGTATTGTGTCCAGTTCTGGGCTCCCCAGTTTAAGAAGGACAGGGAATTGCTGGAGCAGCAAGTCCAGCAGAGCGCCACAAAGATGATCAGGGGACTGGAGCACCTCTCTTATGAGGAAAGGCTGAGAGACCTGGGTCTGTTCAGCCTAGAGAAGAGAAGACTGAGGGGGGACCTTGTTATTGCTTACAAATATCTGAAGGGTGGGTGTCAAGAGGATGGGGCCAGACTCTTTTCAGTGGTGCCCAACGACAGGACAAGGGGCAATGGGCACAAATTAGAACGCAGGAAGTTCCAGCTGAACATGAGAAAAAACTTCTTTACTGTGAGGGTGACAGAGCATTGGAACAGGCTGCCCAGAGAGGTTGTGGAGTCTCCTTGTCTGGGAATATTCAAAACCCACCTGGACAGTCCTGTGCACCCTGCTTTAGGTGAACTTGCTCAAGCAGGGGGGTTGGAGAAGATGATCTTCAGAGGTCCCTTCCAACCCCAACCATTCTGTGATTCTGTGAAACTAAGTCTGGAAAATTCTATAGTTCTAAGGAGCTCCATGAAAAAAATTTGATCACTGATTGTTTTTCTGACCAAGGAGTGCTAACCAGGCTTGATTAAAAGGCATGACAGTTTTTCTCATGCTACCAAAGTGAAGCTAGGTCATGAGAGAAACAATTTTTCTGCCTATGTATCTGCCCACAGACATTATTGTTGTTGTTGTTGTTAAATAAAACAAAAGAGCTTTTCACTTACCTACTGAAGTAAGCAATAAAAATGTTTCCCACACATTGAGTCTCAGAATAAGCTCGTTGAAACAAGGACTTTGTCTTCATTTGTGTAGGTATCACTAGGCTTGTGAAGAACATGCTGGTTTGGTCATTTTCATGACTGGTGAACTGGGACACTGAGCAAGCTGAATCAATTGTCATAAAGCCAGTTAGCAAGTCAGGAGGGAGCAGCAAATAGGTACTCAGAATCATGTACTCCAAATACCCCTCTAAACTGTGATTTCCTTTCAATGTGAACAGTGATTTGCATTTTTCTGTCTCTCTACTTAACACTTCAATGGGATGTGACATGTTTTTAAAGAACTGGGAAGAGCAGAGATTATAATTGAAAGAGTGGAGTGGATAATATTTACAAAACCAGGTTATTCAACCCCTGGATGAAGATCGTCCAGTCAGATGAGCCTAATTTATGCAGAAAGGAAAGTGTGCTATTTGTTGAAAGGTCTGTTCTTTGCTATCAAGCCTGATGGATGGATTAAAGGAAAAGGAAGAATTTCATTAAAGGCACATTTCAAAGTCAGCATAAGGGATACATCTCTACAAATATTTCCACTGAACAGGAGGCAATCTATAATGCCACTGAGTCTGGATTGGAATTCTGTTTTCTCCTATGTGTACAAAGATGGTGAATCTTTTTCCCTCGTTTTAATGCTAGCCAGATATGCTAGCCATTGCCAAATGCTATTATTTCCTCTCATACAAAAAGTACAATTATCCATTTGTGCACTTACTCTCATTACTGTGTACACTAATCCTAAGCATTCTGAAAACAAGTTTATCATCAGCCTTGTTGTTCTTGCATGACTTCAATAGAATTGTGTCCTTCCTTCTAACAGAAAAAATTACTACTCAAGCGTTTTTGTTCGGGACGGGTAGGTGATTTACCATCATCTTTCTCTAAGATGAACGAAGACAGCTGAAATTCTTTTGTGACTGCTGCCTTTCTCCCACTACTCTTTTTATGATGTTCCTCTGTTGTGCCCTATTTTTGCAATCTGCATTCCATCCCCCTTTTTCTCAGCCATACAGGATCACAGAAATAAAAGCTGGCAATGATAGACTATTTGAGGAATATGTAGTACAGCGAAGGAAATTCAGATCTGGAGGAATGCAAACGGAGGCTCTGTTGCTAGTCTCACAGGTTTTATTCCATATTTCTACCATAACACCTTTTTGTAGCTTCAGGATATCACTATAATGCAACTGTGTAGTAATAATACTTTCAGTTGCTTAGTTTCCTTTTCTTTAACAACTACCTATCAGGTTGTTAAATAGCACCATTTTTTATCATGTTACGTATCTGTGGTTTGGGAAGGGAAAGGTATGTAAAGGCTGAACATACTGATATCAGGTAGATAGGAAGAGAAGATGTTGAGACAGTTTTTCTCTTGCAGACTTGAGTTGAAGAGAGCTGAGGAACATGTACTTAACATTTTGAGAAGAGACAGCTAAAAAGGGAGCTAAACCTCTAACACTAGGTCTTCTTTTTCTTGTGGATATTAATGTTCCTAATCTTAGAAGGACTAACAGGCAGCCTCTCAATGACAAGCACAATAGGCTTTTTCACACACTGTTTTATTAGTGTGCCTAAGCTGTGACCTGTAGCAAGTCTGTCCTGCTGAAGTGTTGAACCACCCATGGTATTCCACCAGGAAGCTGTGCATGACCTGCAGCACTGTGATGTTCTGCGGAGACAGAAGTTTAAAAATCAGGGTACAGTAAGTGGCCACGATGCTGCTGTTTTCACAGAGGAAAAAAAATATTCTGAGCTGTGGGAGGTTAGTTTAAAGAGGAACACTAAGTTTCTCACAATGATTTACCTTTATTGAACAAAGCCATAGGGCATAGGGGAGTGAAGTTAAAACGCAGGAAGGCAGTACTTTTTCTTAGTCCATCTCTGCTTATGTAGGACTTTGATACTATGTAAGCAGTATAGAAGCTCTGAGATTTTTGAACAGTTGTTAGACACAGTGGAATCTCTGCATACAGAGATTGCACCTTGAAGAATATGTAATTCACTGTTATTTTACCTTTATTTATTTATTTTTTACAGAAAAGGTATGATAAAATTATCAAGGGCAATGATGGGAAAAATTGATATGAATATTTTAAAATATATGGCAAGATAAATTTTTGGGGATGTATTAAACTGTAAGCATAAAAACTACTGAAAGGCAACTTTGCCCCGTAGACTTTGTGGTTTCTTCCATGCTTTAACTAGACTATGTTTCTTTACACAGTTAAGTAACATAATTCATTTCTCCAAATATCTTACTGTGGCCTAGTCTTTGTGTTGTATTCCTTTGTTTCAGTGTGATCCTTAAAGTGCTGCTCTTTATTCTTTGTGATGTTCTTCAATCTGAACTGTCAATTTATGTTTCTTCAACTGTCTTTTCACTTATTTCCCGAATATATATCCTATGGTAGTCTTTGGTTGTATGTTTGTACAACCAATGGTAAATATATCACTCTGCTTACCTTGTAAAGTGCATGGGGTTTCCAGCTGGAAAGAACTTGTTGTCAATGCCTCAGGCTGTTGTTTCTGTTTCTTGCTTTTACAACTATCCTTGTAAACAAGAACTATGTCTACATTTAGTTTTAAATTTTGCCGGGGGGCTTTTGTATTCCAATTGCAAGAATCTGTAGTTGGAACAGACCTCTAAATATATTATATAAATTCAAAGTTGTGATATATGATTCTGTGATTGAGTATTTAATTATTTTATGTTTGTTTTCTTCCACAGACCGGTACTTCTAGTACACTAAATTAATTTTTATTTTTGTTTTAAAAAAATGTTTTAAGTCTGAATAATGTATCTACTCTTACAATTAATAACAGTATGTTTCAGGCTATCTCCTTTGTTAGATTTTTTTGTTTGTTTTGTTTTGTTTCTGTGCAGGTTGTGGTATTCACTACACTGCTGTCCAAGTGACTGTGTTCGTAACTGTTCAAAGTGTTGGACAGGAGCAATAGCGGCTCCCTATTCATATCTCCATTTTCTATGAGTTGGACAAATGCGTTATTGCATCCCTGAGGCATAGGCCCCAACACTGTATTTGGGATCCAGTTTTACAAGTGGCATCTAATAGAAATGCATTATCATGGTGATTTAGGCTTTGCCAAAGCATATGTATTCATACACATCCTGCTTCTTAGAACACGATTCAGAACCGGCTGCACTTCCAAACAGATTCACACTGTAATCATAAAAGGGGACAAACAAATGATAGCTGAGTCAGCAAATGCTTTTGCATTAGTGATATGAATAGGCTCCAAGCCAGCAGTAATCATAAAAATAACTGATTATTTGTACATGAGTGGAACACGTGAAGGTCTGTACGGAGGAAAAAGTAGCAAGGAGATCTTTTGAATGTATCTCTCTAAAGGATAAAAAAGAGAAGGCCTGGGGTATGCGTATCAATCAGGTCTATTTCTCTATCACTTTATTTTGTACTTTTATTCATTCTTTTCAAAACTTGTTCTCTCATTTCTTAGAACTTTGTAAAAGTGTATTTTCAGTATGTGAGAACAGTTGAATTACTTTATAGATCTGCCTTTAAATTTTTGCTGTTTTATTCATGGGGCTATTTTTGTAGATGAAAAAAATCTGTGCAATATGGATTATACCAGCTGTGACCAAATTCCACTGTAGTGACTTGAAACATTTTCGTTATGTTTAGTTTGTCTCTGGAGCCACTGAGTTAGTTCCAGATTCAATATTAAGTCTTTCCAGTAGTTCCCTCCCTGGCCAGCCTCAGATATTATCCTAAATATTTACAAGAGAGGGAACTTTTCTAAATCTTAGGAGATTTGGAGGATAAGCACAAGATTTGGAGATGAACACAATGTAATTCTGTGTTGAGGTTTTGAGTTTTATTTCAACAGCAGCAACAAACATTTGAGGGAATCACAGATCCACAGGGTGGCTGAGGTGGGCAGGCACCTCTGGAGAACAGCCAGTCCAGTCCTGCTCAGAGCAAGGGCAGCTACAGCAGGATGCCCAGGGCAGTGTGTAGTTGGGTTTTGAGTATCTCCAAGAGTAGAGACTACACAGCCTCTCTGGGCAACTTGTTCCTGTGTTCAATCACCCTTTTCTTAGGTTTAAACTATGTTTTAACTGCATTGAATGGAATTGATGGAATGGTAAAGTTATGGAGCCTTTCACTTTTAAGTCTCTTACATACAACTTGCTTTTTGTTAGCATCTAAATGGCAGTCATGTTCTTAAACACTTAGGGTTCAAATGAAGATTGTTGTGGCTATTTTGTGCATAAACGCTGGCCATTGCATCTCTTACTGGGCAATTTTTATAACAATAATTTTTCTCATGACAATGCATGGTTTTAGTTCTTAATATACTTAAAAGTTTAATAAATCTTTGGCATCCTTACAAGGAATTTTAATGTTAGCATTTCCATACTTGTAATGAAAACAATTTTCATGCAGGCAAATCAGTGATCTGCTTAGTATGATACAGCAAGTCACCAGCAGATGGGAATGCAATCCAAGAGTCTTGATTATCTCTTACCTACCTCTAACTTGCTGACAAACAAAATCAAAACAGAAGTTGTCAATGAATTGTACAAAGTTCTCTCTTTCTGAGCATAGGTTTCAAAGAAATGTAGTGTTACACTGTGCAAAATAACAGAAAATCAAGGCATACTTTTCCTTGGCAAAAATCATCCAAAAGTAAGTTATAAGCTCTGAAAATACAGTATTCAGTTATTTATGTGTGTAGACAACACTGCACTGCTTGTATACCTAAATTTTGTTTGTGTTAAAGTACTTATCTTGGAACTAAAATATTCGGCCGTGGTTTGAAAACAGGTTGCAGTTGCTACTGCCATGTAAGTTGCCAGTCGAGATTTATATTTTAAACTTACATGATTTCCTCTTTTTTTTTTTCTGTATGGCTATGATACATAGTGAGGCAGGTGAGCAAAATAATTATATAAGGGCAGTTTGTAGTGCCACCACTTAGAGCCGTTTATTTAGAGTTCTTGCAGTTAAAGCCAAAGCCATTAGATGGTGCCATGCTGTAACCAGAATTTTCTCTTCATACGCTTAAAACCAGCTGTATGTTCTATCTGGCACGATCTTAAATGACTAAACCTATTCTTCTAGTGCATTGACTTGTATTGGTCAGCCTTAGTCATTATGCGCAAAACCTAGACAATAAATTAAATCTGTAGAATTTTTTTATTTGTTTCAATGAAAAGACTGCACCATCCTGAAAATTCAACAAAAGAGAAGGCAATGGCAGGACAGATTTACTGCCCCTTTTTCAGTTGAAAGCAGTGTGCAATCTAAATGATTTACTTGTTTGCTAGCCCTGCATGGTGCTGTCTCCTGGGTTATCATTCACCTAAATGGCCAATGTAGTACAATGAAAATGATAGTGCGGTTACAAATTCACAGCAATTTACTGGTTAGAATCTGAAACTGGTAAATTATTTAATTTCCATTTTTTCAGTTACTGTTCAAGGTTGAAAACTTAGACATGGAATGTTAAAAAATAGGAAAGAATTTAGCAGCTTTGGAAGCCCAGGTTGTAAAACTGTGGTGATAAAATGGTGGGCTTTATTGTGTACATAGATGTAATATACTTAAGCTTTTGTACAGCATTTGACTTACTACTGTGTGGCATTCTGATAAAAAATTAACACTCTACAATATCAGCAAAGCCCATCTGAAATGGATTAAGTGCTAGTTAACTGACAGATACCAAAAAGTAGTTGTTAATGAGGCATCATCATCTAAATGGGAGTGGTTTTACCATGTTTGTGTGGGAATGGTAGGAGGCCAGTCTCCCTGCATTTTCGCATGTGAATGATAGATATAAAATCATTGCTAGTATCTAAGGGTGACGTAAAAATTGTCAGGGTGGCAGGTCATGACCTGGTCAGAGTACCCATGAAGAGGAGTTTGGGTTACTCTGTGACCTCAGCCCACGCAAACAAATCTACCTATTCATTTTAGTTAGTACAGACAAATGCAGAGTTATAAAGCTGGATAGTTAGGAACAAGCAATGCAATCTGTATAAAAATGGGGGCTGTATTCTGAGAAGTGAAAATTGAAAATAATCCATAGGTGAGTTTTAATGATGATGTTAAGACAACGTAAGTCCTTGTTCTTGAAGGAAGATTCTTCCCTGCCATTTCCATTGCGACGTGGCCATGTGCTCACCCAAATGAGGGCTAAGTATTTTCTTTGGTAGGTCAGTTTTAAGCTGGATCAGTTCCCTTATCTGGCTGAATGTGTGGCCTCATAAGTGCTTGTGCTTGGCATGGTTGAGAGCTGGGGAATAATTGGATTGCCTTTTTCAGTGGAATTCATGATTGATTCTGAAAGCAAACCCTGTCACCACACAATTCAGCAGGAGCTCCCACTAAGAAGCCTTGAATAGTAATACTGCAGAGTAATGCAAAGGAGCTAGGGAAAGGATTTTATATATATATAAATATATATATATATATGTATTGCAGCATTGAGACCACTGTGATGGCAGTTCTGGTGTCTGTAATTTTACAAGATTTTTGTCTCAAGAGCGATTCAAAGATTGAAGAAAACCTTTGGAGGAGAGAGGCTTCAACCTCAATAAGTTATCACCTGAAGAATGTCAAAGAAGTACTTTATTACAATGTACATAACAGCCCAACCAATAACAAGGTTCATCACCATGTGGTGATGACTACCTGAATCATGATGACATTTAGCAGTATGCTGACTACATGTCCACCAGGGCATAAATAACAAAAGCTCAGCTGCAGCAGGATGTGTTCATAGCAGCTGGCCATTGGGCAGGTGCCTCCTGCAGGTATCTGAACAAAATCCAGATCTTGTCAATCAGAAAACTCTTACTGATCTCGGAACCTTTGAAACAAGTTCAGCAAGGGCCTTTCATGTGCTTTCAAGTTAATCCAGAATATAGATATTAGTGTTTCCTCTAACAAAGAAGTAACCTACATATCATAGTTTTTTTAATCAGCTATCATAAACTTATTTCTTTGAGTTTTCTTTGCATCTTCTTTAGACCTGCAGTGAGACAGTGTGATAGACAGTCAACACTATCTTTTCTTTCTTGATATTTCATATCCTATGAAAAGAATAAATTCAAGGTACCATTGTTAGGCTTTATTTCCTTTAAAACTCTAAGATAATAAAGACTTTGATAGACCAATCTCAATCTTTTTTTTCCTGTTTGGCTCCAAAGTGTCTTAAAAAACAAAATTCCTCAGATAAATGAGCATAAATAGGTCTTAAAAAGAGAGAAGCAAAAGAAAAAGGAAGGAAGGAATAGGTCAAGTTTTGGAATGAGTATATTAATTCATAACCTTCCACCTCTGGAGACGTTGTTTCAGAAGCAGTTTAGGACAGGTGAAATGAGCTTGGTCCACTGAATTTGATTCCAAGAAGACATTTGTCCGGATTACAAAACCAAGCTAGAGGCTGGCACAGTTTTCCATAACTGACAGGTTCTGCTCAGGAGAGGTTCAGTAGCTGAACAGTGGGGCTACTGGACATCAGGACTAAGCGACATCAGCAGAACCGCGGGGGGCAGTTTTCGCCGAGTTATGGATGCCTCGCTGAAGTTGGCATGTTGGGCTATTTCTTTGTCTCAGCCAAAGCCGCCAGAAAGTGCTGAGAGTTGTGACAGCCTTTTTCAAATTTTTGACTTTTATTCTGTTATGTAACCACAAAATACGGGTGACAAACTGAGTTGCACTAACAAAAAGACTTTCTAACAGGAGAAATTCACAGTTTCACTTCATTTTATGGCTAGGCAGCGTGCATTACGGGCAGTGAATTGTTAGGGTGCATAAAGTGTGACCATCGACGTAAATATTTGTTCTTTTAAGCTTTGCAACTTAAGATACTTGTTTAAATAGAAGTCTTTATAAATTTGAGGGGCCTGTTTCCATAGGCCAGTTCAACTGATCTAATTGCATTTAATTATTACAGTGGATCCTGATTTTATGCCTCTACAGCTCTAACAGATTACATACCTGGACTTATGCAAAGCATTTGACACTGTCCCGCACGACATCCTTGTCTCCAAATTGGAGAGACATGGATTTGACAGATGGACCACTTGGTGGATAAGGAATTGGCTGGATGGTCACACTCAAAGAGTTGTGATCAATGGCTTGATGTCCAAGTGGAAACCAGGGATGAGTGGCGTTCCTCAGGGGTCGGCATTGAGACCAGCGCTGTTTAACATCTTTGTCAGCAACATGGATAGTGGGATTGAGTGCCCCTTCAGCAAGTTTGCCAACGACACCAAGTTGTGTGGTGCGGCCGACATGCTGGGGGGAAGCGATGCCATCCAGAGGGACCTTGACAGGCTTGAGAGGTGGGGCTGTGCCAACTTCATGAATTTCAACAAGGTCAAGTGCAAGGTGCTGCACATGGGTTAGGGCAATCCCAAGCACAAATATAGGCTGGGGGGAGAAAGGAGAAAGAGCAGCCCTGAGGAGAAGGACTTGGGGGCGTTGGTTGATGAGAAGCTCAACATGACCTGGCAATGTGCGCTTGCAGCCCAGAAAGCCAACCGTATCCTGGGCTGCATCAAGTGTGACCAGCAGGTCGAGGGAGGTGATTCTCCCCTTGTACTCCGCTCTCGGGAGACCCCACCTGGAGTACTGCGTTAAGCTCTGGGGCTCCCAACACAAGAAGGACATGGACCTGTTGGAGTGAGTCCAGAGGAGGGCCATGAAGATGATCAGAGGGCTGGAGCGCCTTTCCTATGAAGACAGGCTGAGAGAGTTGGGGTTGTTCAGCCTAGAGAAGGGAAGGCTCTGGGGAGACCTTATAGCAGCCTTCCAGTACCTGAAGGGGGCTACAAGAAAGCTGGAGAGGGACTTTTTACAAGGGCATGTAGTGGTAGGACAAGGAGTAATGGTTTTAAACTGAAAGAGGGTGGATTTAGGTTAGATATAAGGAAGAAATTCTTCTCTATGAGGGGGTGAGGCACTGGAACAGGTTGCCCAGAGAAGCTGTGGATGCCCCATCATCCCTGGAAGTGTTCAGGGCGAGGTTGGATGGGGCTTTGAGCAACCTGGTCTAGTGGAAGGTGTCCCTGCCCATGGCAGGGAGGTTGGAACTAGGTGATCTTTAAGGTCGCTTCCAACCCAAATCATTCTATGATTCCCCATGTAAAAGCAAAAGAGGAGGATTATATCACAAAGTTCTTGTTCTCCTTACAGTTTGCAAGATCTTAGAAAAGCAGAATGAGGAAGTGCATTGAATACTCATATTACATGATTATTCTAACAAACATTTGTTTGTGATATGGTTGTCCTCACTGCTTAGATTCCGCTTGCTTGAGACAATAGCTAAGCATCTGCTAGTCACTGCAAAATCCTACAAAATAAAGACTAAAATTTTACCTCAACTGACACCAATCAGTGAAGCAGATGCTGCAGAAACACTGAAGAGAATTTTAACATTGTTTTAATTGCATGTTAGAAGTCAAATAGTGTTCATCTCAGTGGGGCAGTGAGTTAAAGGCAAGAAAAAAAAGGATTTTTTGTCAGTTATTCTTTTATTATTATTTCTTAAATTGCTCAAATGTTTTATATATTGCAAACTATGCTAGTTTGCTTAGCATTATTTAAGGTGATTTGGGAATGCACTTTAATGTTGATAGATTGTCATGACCAGTGTGAGCACACCAGCTTTTTGGTCTGAAGTAGAATTGCTTAGTATAAACATTTACTTTTTTGAACTTGAAACTTTGTTAAAAATGTCACAGTTCATGCAGATTTTTTTTTTTAAATGGGACTGTAAAATAGTAGTTGTATTTTAGAACCCAGTAACTGAAATTTTAAAGCTGGCTGTAATGCTTGTTAGGAAGGAGACTGAACTTTAAGGTGAGTTTTGTATCAGAGCAAATAATTTTTGTGAATGTGATATCTATGTGAGATGTGAACTCTGATAATATTTACGAACTGTTGAAGCTGAAACTGATGACACCACCAAATACTGACTGTGGAGATGTATCAGATACAGATACTGTTGCAATTAGAGGAAACAGAAAAATATGTTATTGAAGTAAAAGCTGCGGAGTTCTCTTTATTCCACTCCAGCCACTTCCTCTTTTCAGTGATCTCTCAAACTGAAAGTAGTAACTGCTAACGAGGAATCCGCATGGTTTTCAGATGAATAATGCTTACATCATCAGGAACCTCACATTTATTCTGCTATTTCAGATGCTGGATTTTCCCAGATATTTTGTCAAGCTGTTTCTACTATTACCGGAAAAGAACAGAAACCAGAAAAGAAAGAAAGAAAAGCAGTGTGTCTTAACAATCACAAAAGAGAGAGAGAGTGTTGCATTATGTCACTGCATCCGCTTAGTCTTTAGGGTGAAAAGATCATATTTGTTGTTCTTGGTGCTTACAGCTTCTATGTCAGGTGTGGTGGTGCAAACGAAGTTGTCTTTACTGCTGCAGTTGTGTACTTACTTGATAAAGTTATGAATAGAAATGACTGGGGGTTACACTTACTTTTATTGACTATAAAAAAATACAAGGTAGGAAAGCATTATACTGCAGTGCCTCCCGACAGACTTGGAAGGAAAGGGAATTTAGGAAGAAAAAAATCATTTACCATGAAGTTCTGATGACAGTCACATTTTTGTCATTTGTAAAGTCCTGCTTTATTTTGTTAATACAGTATGGTGGGGGGAAGCTAGACAATTATCCTGGTAAATAAAGTTGATTATTTAATTATTGCAATATAATTAATTATTGTAATATAATTTAAGGGCAAACTTCAGCTTCATCTGCTGTTTCTCCTGATGCGAGGAATCAAGGAAGTATATACGCATGTTGGAGAGAGTGGGGAGAGTGACAGAAAAGAAAGCTCCACTGTCTGGATTGGTAGCCAGAAAGTGTCTTCTCTGACCCTTTGTTCGCTGATCATTAATTTTATTTTTTTTAGATTGTAAACATTCTTTGAAGAAAATCTTTGATGACTGCATTTCTGTTTTCTTTTTCTTTTGTTTTCCTTTTTCCTGCTGACTCAGTCCATCAGCTTCCATTTAGCTAGGCAGAAAATTCAAGGAAACATTCCAAGAACAGCACGGAGCTTCTGAAATACTATGAAATTAAATTAATCCATTATATGTTTAAAGTGAAGACCTACTAAAGAATGAGTAAACTGTGCCATAATAGACATTCTAGAAGAAGATAGTTAAACTGTATTAAAACTGGAGTACATGTATGTAAAAAAATTTGTTACAAAGAGCAAATAAATATGACCAGGCAGAATGTGATGTAACAAAATTACTTATACTCCACAGTAGGACAGATGTTTGGGTTTAGTGAAATAATATTTACAGATAGGAACTTACCTCTGTATACACATGTAAACCCTTTTACAAGAAGTTTATTCATTTGCTTTTCACCAAAGATTTTACTGGCATGTACCCAACACAGACTGAAGCCTGTGGATCAAAGCCCAAGAGTCACTATTCCCTAATGCGGACTGTAGAATTTATTTCACATGAGCAATGAGTGTTGGGAAATCCCTGAAGCCAGAGAAGAAATGGTGCACACTTCATAAACTTTCTTCCACATATCTGCTCTATTACAAGATGTACACAGGAGAAGACTCATGTTCTTACCAGGCCCCATCTGAATCTCTGAAAAGAGTGCACGATCCGATTCATTTCCATTTATAATTCAGTTGTCTTTTAGTGGCTATTCACAGTGTTCATTTATAAAAACACGTTTGGATTATTTTACCACCAGAATATGTGGTACCGGCAAAGTAAGCAGAAGCATTTGCCAGGAGCTGCTTAAAATGGTACGACCTAATGGAAACTTCTCTGCAGTTTTCCCCAAGGGTAATAAAGTTGTGAAGAATGAGCTTTTTCTGAATAATGTCTCAATACAGAAGAAATTTGGACAATGACAATTAGTGTAAACATCAGTATTTCTGGATCATGGAAGTACGTAAGTGCTATATATGTGAAAAATGCAGGTGTTTTTGAACCATTTTATGCACGCTGAAGACAAAAACATAGTATAAAAATCTTGGGTATTTATGTGGTACAGCTGATTATTCACAGTGGTTTGGGAACATATAAGCTGCAGCATCTGTCCCATTGTTGTTATTCTTGAGTACACAGACAGCCATTACCCTACGTCTTTAATTCACTAATGTTTATTGCTTAGTAATGGAAAAAGTTAGCATGTTGCCTGACTAAAGGACTTTCTGCACGTATTTGTGTGGAACCCATTCTCCAGGTGGAAATAAGGAACACCCCTAGAAGAGAATCACTGCCAACCCAAAACAGTATACAAAGTACTCCAATTGACAGTGATCCTTGCCGGCAGGATTTCCATCCGAACAGAAGACTCCTTTGAAAGATATTCCTCATCTACAGAGTACTGCAAATGCCCTATACATAAAATCCCATGAGCCCTATTTTTATTTTGGACAGCAGTAAGAAAGAGGGGATTTGGCGGGGGGTGGGGGTTGGTTTTTTGTTTGGACCCCCCCACACACACCAAAAGTGTAGATCACTCATCTAGGAGGCAGATGGTCACAGTGGTCATACTCCCTGCTTTGTAATTGGCACTTGGTTTTGGCATGCTAATGATTTCTTGTTCCCAAAAATAGCTTTACAGACAGGGTCAATTATATTTTTGGATTGTACAGTGTGTAGAGCAATTAGTTGCACAAGGCAGTTGGTTTATAATGCAGTACACCCCTTCTTCATAATTGGCACCTTTTTGATATCCCATTTATAACAGAGGGGTCTATCTTTACAAACAGTTCCTTGTATTAGCATGCAAATGCACTGGCTCCCCCCAGATAGTTTTACACACAGAGTCAATTCTATTTTTGCATTGCAGGATGTGTGGACTAATTAGCTATAGAGAAATGGGGCACTTGGTCTTCAGATTTCAAGATTTTACTGCACTAAGTGATTTTGAGACACTTTCAAGGGCAAAGTGGTAAGTAAAATTATAGAAAGAGGTTGTACTGGCTCATCTCAGACTTTCATTTGAATTCAAAATGAGACATTTTATAGTTATGTCGTTTCATTATCCTTCACTGTCTAGATCACTGAAGTGGATAGGGTCAGATGCCACACACAGTACTCTGCAGATCTGGGGGAAAACTATGCACGTGGATTTGGTCAGGTGGGAAACATCCTAGAGCCAATGTGGTTAATAGTGTACTTCAGATTCAGGTAGTAATTCAGATTTTAATGGGCATGTTATTAGTAACTGCTCACTGATTCATTAACTGTTTTGATATCAACAACCACCTTTGTTGACACAGTTAAAAGTTTTCATTTTCAATATAAAAATATCTGAACTACTCTCTCAGGAGAGCAGATAAATGGGGGAGGAAAAGTTTTCGTACATGGTATTTAAGACAAGATGTGTTCTTAAAGTATTCCAAATTGAGCTGTAGCTCTGCTAAAAAAGTGGTGCTAAATCTAGAGATTAATTGAGGCTTGCATTTTATATAATTCTTTTTCTTGCATGTAACAAGACTACAAATGAAGAAACAGGGAAAATAGTGAATTTGCTATGCTGTCTGTAGTCTTTATGATAGAATGGCCATCTGTAAAACATTGGTCAGAGGTACAGTATAGTTACTATAAATACTGATTCTGAGTATGCCAAAAAATCATGTTGTGCTGGTTGTTAGCAAATGGTTCCTGAAATACAAGGGGCTAGGAGGTTTAGTTCTGGGTTTTAGTTAATATGTTTTTAAAGTGAGGAATGCTCCATTCATCTGTCCATTTACTTATTTATTTATTTTCCTTAATATCCTCTCATATGTTACTGGGGGGGCAGAGAGGAGATAAGAAATAACAATGCCAGCAGGGAATGAATGAAAATTATAGATTTGAAGCTACCCTAACAGAAAGGTTCCTGCTCTAGCCTATATTATAGGTTTGGAGACTAAGTGATTGTATGTTCTTTTCACACCAAGGAAGAAAATCACACTTGGTCTTGATATCTAATAATGATACCACACAGTATGCACAGTCTGAAATCAA
>WAAD01011710.1:369-44545 GCA_013389945.1 Fregata magnificens
TTGATTTTACCCAGGGAAATGCCTGCCCAGTGAATTGAAGTCTGGCTAAATGATTTTTTTTTTTCCTAACCTTTCTACTGAACTTTAGTGACATTATTTTTTATTTACACCAAGTTCAAAAAGAGTAAGATATTTCAGCTTAGGCTGAACACAAGCTTGATTAAAAAAAAAAAACCAAACCAATAAACCAAAACATAAAATGAAAGCTATCAAACCATAGGGGGTGGAGTATGATGAGCTAGTAAACAAAACAAAACAAAAAAGTCACTCGCAGTTGAGCTCCCTTTGTACTTCCTGTTCTGTAAAATTCAATGGACAGAATCACAAAGAAGAAATAAGCCTTCTTTCATCTATTACACCTCATCTGGTGTAGGTCTTATCTGGCTTCATAACTTTTTTAGCTCTATTAATTTCTTACAGTTCTGTGTTTGCCCCTTGACTTTTTTGTCTCAAATGAAAACTGTGAGGAGAAAGCTTATGTGTACACTATACTTCTGTTGCCTTTAGAGTCTCAATTAAGATTTAACTGTGCGTAGTTCTGCTGTTCAAAATATCAGGCAAAAATGACTAATCATGCAGGAACTTGATAGTTGTGTGAATTTCATTCCTGTATTTAAATATTTATTTCTGTATCCTCAATTTCACCTGTTTATTTTCTGCTTAAATATAGGCAAAAAAGAAAAATGAAAGGGATATGAACTTTTCTTGAAAATTAGGTAATTATAGAATTAGAAGGAGCTATATGGTCCTTCTTTGAATTTAGGAGTTTCACAGAGACATATGATGCTGGTGCTTTGCCACATGGGTTTATTTTACTCTTTAGGATTACTTGGACTCATTTCTTTGGTTCTTCACTATGATTTATAGTTGTTCAACAAGAACTGTATAAATAGCTTAGCTGTTGGTATAGAGGTACAGGTACTACTAGTCATTTCTTAGCCTTTTGTATAACATGAGTTATACAAAGTCTCAATGAGTTCTGCACAATTCTTGATCATGTTTAATATCAAGTTAAGGATTTAATTTTTAGTTGTGCTTTTAATTCATTCTTTTTTTGATATTTTATTAATTATTGTTTTTAAGTGCTCTGGGGTACTTCATGTTAAGGGTACAGCATGAATCAGAGTAATTATATACCTCATTCATTACCACCAAACAGAATTCAAAGGAAATAAAATTTAAAAAAAAAAAAAAAAAAAAAAGTCTTGGACTCTCTTAGATATGCAGAGATACATGATATATCTCTGATTTGCAAATACATGGATTCATGGCTTGATTCTTCTTTAATTAAATAATTTTTTTTAGAAAAATCTGAAACATAATTATTTGAGAGCTGCAAAGGCAACATTAATTATGATATTGGGTTTGTCAAATTATCCCAAACATTCTATTAAGGCAGCAATTTTTCTAAACTGTCATTCAACTGTTCTTGCTCTACGTTTAGCCTGTGATGCTACTGGAAATTTTTTTGAACCTATTATGCTGTAGAACATCTTAAATAGCCCCAGCACCTCATAATGTTAAGAGAAACAGGTTAAATGAAGACTCTGAAATGTTAGTCTCCTAAAAGAAATATCTTCAGATGTTTTAAACTAATTCTATAGTCCACAAGAACTCATACGAAGAAAGATATTAAATTGGAATTATAGCCAAAGGCAAATCCTGAAGGAGGATAATTTAGATTTTGAATTGAAAAGAGGACAACCATGTTGGCTCAAGGCATAAATTTGACATTAATCTGCCAAAGTCTGGAGTTTTTGTAGATTCTGACATATCTATGAAGTATTGTGTCTAGCTATTGAGCTTTCCATTGTAATTACTATTAAAAGCCATCTTGTTCTAATTTTGCACTAGAACCTACATTTCTTTGGAAATAAGCTGACTGTTTTCTGTATAATGCTGTCAGGAAGTAACAAGAATTGTCTTAAGGTTGAGACAGAAGTCTGACAATCACAAGTTAAAGCTTGACTTTTTGCAAACTTTGCCTCCTCACTTAAAACCTGTCTCCTTTAATTTCCTCATTTTCATAACATGGATTAAATGTAGCGTTTTTCACAGCTAAATATCAAAAATGCTTTTAAATTTTCAGGTGGTAGCTGCTTAAAATAGACAAGGATGAAACACTGCATTGACAAGGTTTCTATTTACTGTGATTACACACTGTCCAATGCTACTCCTTAGTTATGTGTTTAGGCCAGCTTGTAGCAGCTGAAGGTTAGAATATTTTACAAAATAAGTAGTTCGTATTAGTACATATTTTTCTATGATATATATCTGTTTTCCAGGGCACAATATGAATCATGACCATAATGATCCTCAATGGCCAATTAAGTGATCAAGCAGTACTTCTTTATTAATTTTAGTGGTTCGTGTACGCAACAAGGAAGATTTTAAAATAATAATTCTATATTGTAGTTCTAAATGATTTTTTAAATATTTCTTTCTCAAAGATTATTTTCCCTAAAACAATATCACCTCAGAATATTGTTTAAATTTGTAATTATATTTTTTAAATTTATATTTATTTCAGACCTTAAGGTTTTTACTTCTCTTGAAATGAACAGTCTCAGTTGTGAATTACGAAAGCTATGCCAAGGAGAATAGGTGTTCAGATAACTCTCTACAAGCCAACAAAATCTCCACAGAAGTTTAATGTATTGCATAGATCGCAAGTCAGGTATTTCATTGCTGTTACAAGATTTTTAACAAGAATAAACCATACTTCTATATAAACGTATTTTTCTGAAAATATTCTATGACTGCTCAAAGTTAAAATGCCATACACAGCCTTTACTATTTCAAAATAAACTTGATGATAGAATTTAAATTTTATTTTTTACATAGTTCTAGAACTGTTTCCTGATTCATATCTCAGCCCAGGAAGTGATCATAAGGATCAGAGATGAAGGCAGCTAGTGTTTTCCATAGCACTCTCTACCTCTGACTAAATATGGTTGTGATTCCTATAACCAGAAATTTTGGATGTGGTAGTGTGAGACTAATCTATCAAGATCAGTGACTTCTGTATTTGTGTTTGATTTTAATGCAAGACTAGGCACTGCTAGTTAATATGGAGATGACTTTTTACAGTCCTGGTGGTTAACAACCAATCAATTTTTGCAGAAACAGGGTAATTACTATTCTTTCTAGCTTGGCAGGCAGACTCAACCTGCCTCGCAGGTCAAGAACTTGAAATTGCTGTGATGACATCTGTGAGAGGGGATTGCAGAATTTCTCCTGTAGGACAAGAAAGGCTAACGCACTGTTTAAGTAGCATAACCCAATGCTTATTTATTGTGTATGTTCAACTGCAGGTTATAAATATTGTTGTAATAATTACACTGGCAGGTGTAGTCTTTTTTCTTTTTATGTCAGCTGAACACTTAAGCCTTCATCAAAGTGCTAGATCATACATACTTAGTTGGTATGAATTAAATAATAGGCAGGTTCTGTATATTTGTTTGGATGGATGTAGAAGTAGAGAATTATTCTTCTGTGTCATAGCATCTTTGTCTGGAAAAAGGCATGCGTTGCATTGTATTTGGAAAAAAACAACTAGCTGCCATGGTTACTTTTTACATGGTTTTTCAGGTGATGTTCATGAGTGGCATATATTGCATCTCACACACTGATCCCTGCATTGCCGCTGTCAAATTTTCGTGTTGCCTACCCACAGGACAGGTGATTGTACTCCAGCACCGCAGCTGCTTTTCCAACTACCTGTGTCATTTCCTGTCTTTGGTGCACTATTCAACTCACCAAAATGAGAAAATACCTTTGAAATCAGATAAATTATCTGCGTCCTAATGTCATGCATAATTAATTCTCAGCGGTGAAGTTAACAGCTTAGTGTTTTTACCTTCCATATATTTGTTCAGGAAGGAAGATCTGTGAAGAGATGAGTGCCTTAGGATCACTGTCAGGGGCTCAGCCCAGGAGAACTTCAGAGACTGAGCCAGCACTTCATTATGGAGTCTATCAAATGCAGTGGCCAATACAGCTTGCTTTCAAAAGCATCCGTTACCCATGGACAGGTGGTGATTCACTTGCTGACATTGATTAGATCTCTCCTTCAGAAGGAATTCTTCCAGCCTCACTAAGAAAATAGTGTGAGACATTATTCTTTGCAAGGCAAGGATTGCAGGCTGGCAATCCTAAACTTCCAGTAGATAGAACTGATCGTGCTCCCCCTGATCTTTCCATTTAGACCACAGCTACTCATGTGTGAAATTTCAGGGTACCTTTAATGACAATATTAGTTCTGGTGTCTCTTTAAGTTCTTATTTTAAAACTTTTTCACAGACTTTTTTGTTTTAAATTGAAAACGACGGAGCCAGATGTTTTTAAAAAGCACTTTAAAATGATTCAGATTAATAACAAGATTCACAGAACCATTGGGGAAGCAAAGACTTACGGCTATGGGAGTGTGTCAGTAGTGTGTTAAATTAGTAACTGTGTGTAGGCTCAGTATGAGATTTAACAGGTGCCCCAGATATGTTGTGCTGACTCCCCGCATTGAAGTGAATCTTATTCTGGTAACTGAGGGGAGGACAGAGAGAAAGAGGGAATCTGCCAGCAAAGAAGCTGCTTCTGCGCATTCCAGAAAGAATTAGACTAACATAGAGGCAGGCCAGCTTCAGGTGCCTTTCACTGGACCTCTTGCACCATAAGGAGAACTAAATTAGCACATGGTGGGTTGAGGATGGTAGAGAATCCCATGAAACACAGGTGAGAAGAGAAAGAAGCATTTTATTAGCCTGAATCTGAAATGAAAGCTATACCTTCCTCAACATTTCCAATGTTTTGTCTGTTTACCATGTCAGAGTCTTAGAAGAAATACTTTTGTATTTTGTAAACTGCAATGACAATGAAGTCCCTAGAATGGAAAGCAGCTATGTTAGCTAAATTATGTTGCCTGTTGCTATGGGAACAGTAGCTCACAAATTTTTATGTAAGCGCTTGAGCTGCAATTCTTATGACATCTTATTCTAATAGAGCAATTTTTATACTTCATCCAGCATCAGGTTTTTGCTTTGTTTTAATGACAACATTGGGCAGTAATCCCCAGGAGCAAATGCTGAAATAATACACCATTCCATAGAAATATATTTCATAATCATTAACTGAGCAATTTTCAAATTGCAACATAATCAAGAAGATATCAACCTTTAAATCTGATTCGTATCCCCATTGCCAATGGTTTAAATATGTATAGTTACGGGAAAATGCAAATCAGTCTAAGCAAACATTGTTTATTCTGAATGTTGCAATTAAGACTCTAGCTGCCTCCTTCCGGTATCCTCTTTGCATCATTTCTTGTTGTAAGTTGAGATGTAGTTAAAAATAATCAATACTAAAATAGGCTTCGGAAGTGTAGTCCAAGCCCTCATGAGTTTTAACCAAAACCTGATTTCCTATTATGTCGTATAAAACGTTGTCACCGAACCCAGCCAAACATTTGTTTTTTCCCTGCAGAGAATGACCTGCATTCTTGTAACACACTTTCCATTGTTCATTTCTTACTCAATAAAAAAGTCCTATATTTGTCTCGAAATCACAAATTGGAATTTGAAACTCATATTTTTCCCCATGATATTATTTTATCAACTTATGTAGCTGCTAAATAAACAGAGGATTATCTATCTCTAAGAGACCAGAAACAAGCCAAGCAAAAGATATTTTCCCTGGAACACTGTATTTATGTTAAGCATGTGATCCAAGTAAAATAGGTAAATATTATGAGAAGAAAGCAATTCTTTATGGAGATGCACTCACTAACACATTTAAGATTTAAATATAGGAAGCATTTTCCTTTTAAAAAGGATACTATTTTTCAGTCATTTTATAATGTGGAATAACCTCATTAAACAGAGTGGTTGTCGTCTTTAAACTCTTCAGCTTCCATTTGCCTTGATAATTTGACTTCTAGGTTCAGTTGTGTTGTCTTCATCTCAAAGAAATCCCAGAACAAGTGCATTCCTTGGGCAAGCAAGGCATCCTCTGACACAAGACTTGCACAGCGTGCCCTCAGGCGTTTTGGGGGTCATTGCTAGGATCTTTGTTACTGTACCAGCAGGAAAGATAAGTAGTAATAAAAACTGTTTTCCTCTCTTTTCTCTGATCAAACCTTCCTTTCCTCCCTGTAGGTGTAATTATCCAACCTCTCCTATTTTAGGACTGGGTCATCCCTTTTGTACACATCTGATCTGAATCCCATATGTACCAGTTCAGTGAACCATACTGTCCAGTGCCTGTGACTGCATCTGCCATAATAAACTGAAGTGGGCTGGAGTCTGAGTCCCCTCACTGGCATGTGGCCATCCACATAGTTAAGTGCCAGTGCACTCCTTGTGTGTGCGCGCCCAGGCATGTTTCAAGAACTAAGGTTGGCCATGTATCTTTCCCAAAAGACAGTTTTGATACAGGCGTTTTATTTGTGGAAGTGGAAGAGGGGGTGAAGTAATTTCAGTGGTACAAGCAAGAGCTCTGTAGTGTCAGCCTGCCTCAAGGCCAGTGTGATGGCCCAGGGCTGTTTTATTTACACGTGCCATGGTTTAACCCCAGCCAGCAACTAAACACCACACAGCCGCTTGCTCACTCCCCACCAGTGGGATGGAGGAGAGAATCAGAAGAGTAAAAGTGAGAAAACTCGTGGGTTGAAGATAAGAACAGTTTAATAGGTAAAGCAAAAGCCACACGTGCAAGCAAAGCAAAACAAGGAATTCATTCACTGCTTCTCTTCGGCAGGCAGGTGTTCAGCCATCTCCAGGAAAGCAGGGCTCCATCATGCATAACGGTTACTTGGGAAGACAAATGCCATCACTCCAAACTTCCCCTCCTTCCTTCTTCTTCCCCCAACTTTATATGCTGAGCATGACACCATATGGTATGGGATATCCCTGTGGTCAGTTGGGGTCAGCTGTCCCAGCTGTGTCCCCTCCCAACTTCTTGTGCACCCCCAGCCCACTGGCTGGTGGGGTGGTGTGAGAAGCAGAAAAGGCCTTGACTCTGTGTAAGCACTGCTCAGCAGTAACGAAAACATCCCTGTATTATCATCACTGTTTTGGTCACAAATCCAAAACACAACCCCATACTAGTTACTATGAAGAAAATGAACTGTATCCCAGCCAAAACCAGAACAACATGTAAAAAGAGCCCATACAGATAATCCTGAGCAAGTCTGTACTTGTACGGAGATACTATCTCATTCAGACTATTGCATTTGTTTCTTCTGTGGCCATCAGATAGTTGAGTTTTCCGTGTTAGGGCCTGCACAAAACTGTGGGGCCGTTCTTCCCCTGGTATACATTACTGTAGCTCCTTTGAAGTTAATTGAGCCATGACAGTTTATAGCAACTGAGAAATGGATACGCTGCTCTGCTGCTTCTCTCCCCTGTGTACCAGGAGGATAACCCTATTCATCCTCACTCTCTAATACCTATGGAGCTTTCTGGAGATCTATTCAAGATCTAACTCAGAATACCTGAAGTATTTTTAAAAGAAAAGCTTTAAAGCCCTTCCTGCATGATCTCATAAACAACTTTCCTTGCGTGATCTGATTCCTTTGCATTAAATACGTTTTGCCACCAGGAACTTTTCTGCAACTGCATCTATTTTACAGTCATTTCTGCAGTCTTTCTGTTCTGTCTGATTTTTCTGTTATCCACTGGTATCACTTAAGATGAGGAATAAATTTCATTCTTTAAAAAAAAATCCAGTTATTGTTCCAATTAAGAAAGTGGCAGGACTCCCAGGTTAGGATTTGCTTGATGCACTAACTTCTGCCAAGGTGGATTACAGCTGTGTTTGTTGATTGTCACACACTTTAATGATATTAGTGAACTTCATGCTTTGGATAGATGTTACACCATTCACTCCTCATAAACTCTGAAAAGTTACATAAAATGTGTTCTTGCTTTACTGTTTAAGATCATAGCTTGTCTGTGTTTTCTTGACCTCTTCTTCTGTATTTTAGTGCTTAGTCTTTAAAATATTGCATACAGTTTGCATGACCTTTTGCAAACCTCTACAAGACAATATGTTATGCAATAGGAGGCATATCTGCAGTAAGAATTGGGGAGATGATGATGTGACTGTTTTAAGCTTTTTATGTCTTTGAAGGCTTTTTTTTTATTTATCGAGACAAAAGTACATTTTGTAAACAGGTGCTTTCTCAAATGGATAACAAAGTCTTAGTCAACTTGCACAATACAGCACGTTATTTTTTCTTGAAGTAGAAGTGTGCTAAAAAATTTGAGGGTTTTTTTTATAGTTACGTAGCTGAAGTCTAATCTATTTTCCCATCAGTGCTGGGTATGCAAGGAATGCTAAATAAGGTTATGAGTATGTTAAGACAAGATAGAAGTATAAGCTATTGCCGTCTTAAACTGTTTTCGTGGTAGCCTGTATATTCTTAATATTTCTAAAAAGTATGAAAAATAGAAGTTTCATGAATCTGTAGAGGCTCCGGACCAGCCTTGGTACAAATTTCTTCTGAATTGTTATGGTAACTCTTATTGTTCTCAAACCCTGATACTAAGTTCAAAATCCCTAAAAATTACATTGCTGGTTTGCCTATGTTTTCATTACCAGACCTTGGCATGGAAGTAAGTACGAGCATAGCTGGGGGACTTCACAGGGCCTCCCTGGGAGCGGAGGTCAGCTCTGGAAGCTGATTTCCATACACCAGGCAGTGGAGAAGTATAACCCATGGCAGGGCTGTGGATGCAGGAGGCTCTCACTTCTGAGTTTGCAGGTCTGGATGTGAGCCTCACCACAACATCCACATGTGTGGATGTGAGAAATGGGAGGGCAGTGGCCTTCCCACCTTTCATGCCCTGGCCTTGAAGCTTTGAGTTATTCAGCAATACGGGAGGCTCAGCCCACGTTGAGCAGCTACTGCTCCAGATGATCTGTCAGCCAGGTCTCAGGGCCGTGCAGTGATATGTGTCAGATGGTGAATCAAAGCTGGGGTCCATAGACTCATTAGGCATTGTGGTGTAAGGTTTCCCTGCGTGAGTTAGTGTCCCTACATGTACAAGTCACCTCCTCGAAGGGTTCAGGGTAAGAAATAGTCAGCACACACTACAGTCTAGAATTGATTGTCATATTTGTTTTGCTTACAGTTTCACTTCTTTTTTCCTAAAAGATAATTTTAGGTCTTGCTACATAATCCTAGACAACTATTCATCTTGTTCAGTTGGGGCAAAATGAACTGGGTTAAAACTGATAAGGTTCAAGGGCAGGAAATGCAAAGAACTGCAGAAGGCAGGGGCTGTGGGTATTTCTTGACAGTATGCCACAGACCAGCGTGGAAGCTTGTGCTGTTAGCTGCCAAATTTGGGGCTTACAGAAGAACTCGGTTTGGAAGAGGAGACAGCAGGGAAGACCTCTGCTTCCAAGTAGTGACTACTGTGTCTGCCTCTCATGTTAGCCTAACTGTTCAGGGGATTGTTTTTCTGTATTGGAAATACAGAATAAGAAGTTTTGAAAAACTGATTTAATCTTTGGCTTTACTTCTAGGAAAAAAAAAAAAAAAAAAAGAAGAATTCAGCTGGGATTTAATGAGATTTGCCTGTTTGTTTTTTTTCCTTTTTATAGAATTTCACTGTAGGAACTTTGACATGATTTAGTTGTATATTAAGTATCTGATTCTACTTTTGAATTTCTAAGGTGACATTCATTTTACCTGATTCTAAGCATTTACATTGTAGGTTTCTATGTTAAAGCTAGTTACCCCAGCCTCACCTTACAGTAAACAGCGAGAAGCAAGTACTTCCAGGATATGATTCATCTGACCTATTTAAGATGTCTGTTTTAGGATTAGATGAATAGCACCTTATTCACCCAATAGCACTTTATCTCCACATTGACTATATATGGACTCAACACTGCATGCTAAGATTCATTTAGGCAGTTGAATCTTGCTCCTGTTGAGTCAAATAAGCATGCAATAAAAGTTCAGGAAGTAGCGCTTCTAAAGTACTTGGAAGTATGTTGGAATTTTGGTAGAATTCTAGTCAAGTAACATAAATCTCTTTTTAGGGGGTTTAGTGAATGATAAGTAATATGATTTTTCCATTAGCTATTCTTCATGAGAATTGGTAATGTATTAAGTATACAGGCGAGTCTTAATTAATCAGGATAATTTATGAGTAGGATAACATGCACAAAATGAGTTCCTATTTAGGCAAATGGAAATACTGAAGTCTAATTTCCTATAAATTGCATTCATTATCTGACTTTTAATCCCCCCCCTTCCCAGCGTTCCTTTACTGTCCCATGTAACAGCCCGTATAGTAGCAATGCTGTTGCTACCTTGCAACTCTGTGAGCCATTGCCCAGCTAATACCCATGTGCCAGCTAGGCACTTGGCTTCTGCCAGCTCTGGTGTCATGACTGGGTTCTGCCTCATCAGAGACGCTATTGTCCATTTCTCTACTCGTTTTCTGATTTTCACAAGTTATCTCCAGGAATTCTTTTTCTCTTTGAAATTGGCCCTTGAGTTCAGAGTTAGTCAGTGAGGAAACTGCCAACTGCCAGACCAATGGACAACCTGATTGTGCAAGTCAGATCTTCCTAACATTCTATGCTAAAAGTACAAATAAGGCATATATAAATAAGACTACCAGAATATGTGGTGAAATTGCAGTTGCAGACAACTAATATCAATAATGCTGTGGAATGTAGAGTAGAGATATTCCTAAATTTATTTGAGTGGTAAATCTTCGTAACACGGTGCCATGGGTATGCATCTATACTATGTAAAGACAGGGGTCAGTCTGTACAGAACTTCCTTGGGTGGGTCTGCAGCATAGCAAATCCTCAGCTGGAAAAATGCAGGCTTTGCTAGGTGAGAATCCAGTGTCTGAAGTGTTATTATGGACACTCATTGCCAGTAAAGTAGGCTGAGACACACACAGTGTTGATAGCGAGCACGGGAAACACAGCTGAAACCGGACCCTCAGGAGGAACTGTTCACGTTGGTTCTGAGCCACACGACAGCAGCGCAAGCTGGGAGTGAGCAGGGGCAGACCTTGCAGGCTGCCCACAGCAGGCGTGAGGGACCTTGCTGCTGTTATCCTCTGCTTGGGACCACGTATGATGTGGCTTCTGCCCGTCTCTGTGCCAGAATTAGTTAGTTCAGCAGGCAACGGGACTTCTCTCCATTGGACCCAGCTTTACCTTGCTGTTTCATGCTTTTTGTGATCTTTGTGCACAATAAATTTTAGCTGGGCGGATACATGGTCCTTTCTAACGCAAAATGTTTGGCAGATCCTTGGGTGGATAAATAGACTTAACAGTATTAAAATCAAGTAAGTTAGGTCAACTTAAGGTGGCTGAGGCTGGTTCCCGTGCTGTAATTCATGTTTCTTCTATATGTCTGTCTTTTTAGTCATGCATGAATTCATTCTGCTCAGGCTCTGAGCTGGTCATTTGTGAGCAAGTTTCAGGCCAAAAAAACATGTTGCCATAATTAGCGTGATACAGTATGGAGCTAATAAAGCCCTGCCGGGAACTGAGATGAAGCCCAGTGCTGTGCTAATGACAACTTACATGGCTATTGCATAGAACTTGGCCCAGACATAGTCATCGGAGCCTGCATTTTTACAAAAAAGCTTTGTAGAGACCCTCAGTACTGATAATCTTATGTTGTATTTTACCTGCAGTTTGTGTGAAGGAAGAGCTGACTGAGACATTAGGCTAACTAATAAGCCTTGTAGAAGCACAGGGTTCAGAAAACACCATTAAAGCTAATGATAATTGTGAACGGCACCTCTTCAAATATGATCTTTAAGACTGACTAGAGTGCCGCCTAAAATGCACTTTTAAAAAGTGAGCTCTGTATCCAGCTGCCTGAGGGAAGTGTCACAAGTACTTCTCCAGCTCTAATCATGATGCTGTGCTTTTCAGGCCTTTTTTTGCTGATCCTGGCTTAAGAGGTCAGGCAGTTCATGTAACATTCATTACTTTGACCTAGCAGCATCAGGCATCTGTAGCAGTTAACTCTGTAGCTATTATTCTCTAAACCCTTGGAGTGAGGGCTAGAAGCCTCAAAGTCCTGAGCTTTGAGTTTTATCATGTTTCAACAAAAAGGTTTTGCTATTGAAAATGACACAAACTATACCTCAGGTATATCAATAAGGCCATAATGTGGGGTGGGAATAGAAGAACAGGAACTCACTGCCAGCAGTAATTCTTACACAACTAGAATACACAAGTGCATATTAGAAACACAGGATTTGGGATTTGGGGTGGTTCTTTTTTATTATTTTATTTATTTATTTATGGAATAATATCTGTCCCTAAGGCTTAGTGAAGTGCTTCTAATCTGTAAGGCATCAGGCTGAATAAGAAGTCACATTAGACATTACTTTTATTTGTCTCCATAGAAACTGAATGTTCAAATGTGTTAAGTTATTTTTGTCTTTGGAGTCTTTGTGTGCCTCAGAATTTGGACATGTGCTCAGAGGGAAAAGCTGTGATCTCAATTAAATTGTGTTGCCTTATGTACCATCAGCAGGTGAATGAGATGTTTTTGAATGACTGGTGTAGCAAAAATAAACTCTGGAAAGAGAGAAATTCAGAACTCTGTATTGCAAATAAACTAACCCTAATGTTCCATCAACTTGCAAAATCTGTACAGTGAAATATATCCTATTTAGAATATCCATAGCCAGCACTTTTTTGCTGTTGCGCCTTTGAAATCTAATTGAAATAAGGAAGACCATTGAAGGATGGTTATCAATACGGCTGTGTGAAATTTAATCTCAGTTGGTACTTTATTTCCCAGCAGAGACATTATAATTCCTCAGAATCAAGGAAAAACACCGCTGCAGCTGAATTAAAGCTCACTTTATTTGGCTTTTTAATATAGAGTTTTATTAAAGGAAAAAATGTCCTCCAAAGTAGGAGATCTCAGAGAATGAAGAGCTTCAGAGAATAGCTTAGTAGTAGAGAGCTTCAGTAGCAGCACTTCAGAGAACGGCTGCTTTCAATCCTATGACTTAGGAGAAAAGCTGCTATTTATTTTTATTGGTTTTATTTGGATACAGGTAATGTCTGAAATTCAATTGCTGGGTGGTGGTACTGTACTGAATTGGTAGATATTGGTATTAAAGGATCATCACTTCCTAGTAGGTATGAAGACTCATTCTCTTTTTAAATCAATAAATTTTTATTGCATGAAGGACAATTAGAATGAGTGATGGTAAAACAACAACAGCAGCTATAAACAAAAATGAAGACAATATGAAGCCACATTCATTGTGTCATATAATAGTTTACATTCATTTGTTGCTTTCTGTTGCAAGTCAGAAAGACAAAAGAAGACAAAGTAAAGAGAAACCATAGGAAGTGCAGGAAAGATGACACCTAGAACATAGTGACAGACAGAAGGAATACCGTGCAGAGCCAGAAAATTGTCAACATACAGCAGAGAACAAGCTTGATATTTATACAGATGCTGTGACACGAACACAAGCACATTTTATATCTCCATAGCAAAGAACTTTGCTGCCTCCAAGCTACCACACAGTAGAGTCTCCAGTTTCTCTTCAAAGGCTTCAGGTGAACTAAAGCGCAGCCACACATTTAGTCTGCAAGTAATAAAAATCCATGGGGTGCTAAAAAGCAGGAAGTTTTAAGGAAAACAAGGTAAACAGAGTTTCATGGAGAGGTACACTGGAAAACAGGTCACTTAGCAGAGGAAAGAAGTACCATAAACTTTTATGTTCCAGGTAGCTGTGTACATGGAGAGGTAGGCCCTTTAATTGCATGATACTGTCAAAAGAATGTCATGTTTTATAGACTAAATCAAATTATACAAGGTTATATTTTCTTAGGGTATACAAAGTCATTTATTAAGACAAGTAAATTTGTGTTGTCAAATGAACAGAAGGCAATCTATTTATTAAACATACTGCGCAAAGAGCATATGCTACAAATGGTGTGCTATCTCTATGCAGAGGGTAGTCACTAAATCATATAAAACAGACACTAGCAAACATCTTGTTAGCTAGAAAATATCTGGCTTATGAGCATGCTGTACTTCCATTGTTGCAGTGTCAGACTTGCAAAATCATTGCTTGCTTTAAGAATGACAAATACGCCATCTTATTTTTCTGAAGTGAAAATTGAACTGGATATGATGCTATGCAAGAATACTGAAGTACAACTCTATTCACTCATAAAAGATAGAGAAAGGTTGATGCAGTATGCAACAGAGCTTATACTTTTGTCATCTTCAGTATAAATGTGTAGTATTCCATATTTTTATGAGCAGGTTGTTAAAATCTAGAATCAAAAAATAATACAAATTGTAAGGGACCTCTGCAGAACATCTGGTCCACATCCCGCTCAAAGCAATGCGAACCTGGAGTTGCTCAGGGCCTTGTAGAGTCAAGTTCTGGACATCTCCGAGGATGGAGATATCTGCAGCCTTTCTAGAAAACCTGCTCCAATGTTTGACAGCCCTTAAGGGTGTCCTGTTAAATCACATTCAACTTGGTATCCACCAGGAACCCCCAAGTCCTTTTCTGCAAAGCTGCCTTGTAATCAATTGGCCACCAACCTCAGCTGTGGCAAGAAGTTATTACATGCCAAGTGCAGGGCTCGGCATTTGTCTTGAATGTCATGAGTTTATTATCAGCCTGTTTCTCTAGCCTGTCAGGTCCTTCTGAATAGCAGTCCTAACCTCCAACGTACTGACCTTTCCCCCTAAACTGATACTATTGCTGATGGTGGACTCTGTCCCCTCATCCAGACATTAATGAAGGTGTTAAACAGTACTGACCGCAGTTTTAACCTCTGAAGATGCCACTAGTATCCAGCCACCAGCTGAACTTTTCAGTAGTGATCACAACACTGCAAACCCAGCTGTTCAGCTGATTTTCCATCCACCATAAGAATGGGTGGTCCACCTGTCCAAACCTATGGATATATGAGTAAGGGTTAATTATACTAATAATACATGTGATATTCATGAATAACAATGCATTGCATTTGTGTTATTCTCACTGAAAACAGTATGTTTCCAGTACATGATTAGTATTTAGTCGGTATGCTAGGATGTTTCTGGCTATGCAGCTGTTTCCACTTCAATTCAAAGTGTCTTTGGAATTGGATGTTTCAGATACAGATATTATCTTATTCTTCATTTGAGTACTGTTCCAGATGGACTGATAAGCGATTATTTCTAGAAGCAGTATTATATGGCTAAATTTCTACAGGCCTGATCCCAAGAACGCTGTAGTCAATGAAAATAGTCCCATCAATGTTTCTAGGTTTTAAACAAGACTCAGTGAACTCCCAAGTTGATGTTAAACAAATGCACTCACATTAATGAGGCAGTGGTGAGAACAGCAGCAGAGTATTAAGGAAGCATCTTAAGTATGAATAACTGTAGTCTAAACCTTAACCTGTAACATTTTATTGAATTTACAAGATTTCACTACAAATATTCATGATAATACTAATCAGACAGAGAATTCAGATGGGGGTAAGGCAGCAATGCTTTAGGCCAGGATCCCAAGCAAGGTACTCAAAAGAATTTTGGAAATACAGGGGATATTTAAAATATGCATTATAAAAAGTATCAGGGTAGATTTGGGTCCTTGTCCTGAAACATCCACCCATCTCTTAGTGCAGACAGAGTAGATGTATTACTATTGAGATATTATAGTGAAAAACACCATAGAAATATAAATACATGCACACAAAGATAAGCTCTGGTGCTTTCAGAAATATTAAAGAACAACAGTTTTGCCCTGTGGCTACCTTAGCTGTTTTGGGGAATGATTTTTCCTTTTCTCATCAAATTGGAAACTTGCTCACAGCAAATTTCAGTCCTATAGGATAATCTCTTTCATAAGGAATCTATAAAAACATTGTTATCTCCATTTTAAAAAATGTGTCCTTGTATGCATTCACCTAGAAATTTGAATTTTTTCAAGTAACATAGGATTAGAGATGGTTCTGGAAGTTTTGAGTCACGTATGAGCACTTACCTTGATGTGTTAAGGCCAATATACTTATGTTCCTAAAACTCTGCTGTATTTTCGAGAAGGATTTATATTCATTCTTTTAGGGTTAGCATTCAAATTTTAGAAGAGATGTTCAAGCTGGAATCACCCTAAAATCTATATAAATCCAAAATAGAAGCTAAGGATGGACTGACTTGGGTTAAAAAAAAAAAAGAGAAAGAAATATTTTAAAGGGCCCCGGGACTAAAAAGATTCAGCCAGCTTTTTGTAAAACAGATGCACATTATTTAAAATAAAAGTACCTCAAAGTTTTTCATCAGGTTTAATATTTGCTTAGGCTTTCTTTTTATATTGTTACTTTTAATTGTCTTTCATAAAGCCTTTCATTAACAAAGAGACTCCTAGTGTGCTTTGTACAGGACGGTGAGGCACCTGAATGAAAAGCCAAAAGAGTAATTTCTCTGAAAGAGCTTTTGTAACAATTTGAGCTGAATCCTCATGTTGATTTGGTCAACTCCATCCAGCTTTCTGCACCAGAAAGCAAGCTGAATAACTCAGATCTGTTTCATCTTATTATTACTTACAAGCTACTTGTTTGTATAGTTTGATATTCTTATCTTAAAGTATCATAAGAACACACAGGCCAATAATATAATCTACTTTATTTCTGGTATTACCTCGATTTTTCAAAAGTTGCAGTTGTTCTTTCTTCATTGTTTGAAATCGTTCCCACTAAGAAACACTGTCGTGGCTGAGGGATAATGGAAGGTACTGCTTCCTTGGAGAAATTCTGCATTAAATGTAGGTCATTGCAACTGCACTGAGTTGAGGGAATTTAGGATCATGTACACGCAGCAGCTTGGCTAACAGTCAGTCAGGACTGTCATGAACTGATGATGAGGGCACTATATGGTCATGAGAAAGAGCTGCCTCTCTCCTTCCTCCCTGCTGCCAGTCAGAAAAGGCAAGCTGAGTAACAGTAGTACAAAACACCTGAGGAATATAATCAGGACCACTACCTGCCCAACACTGCCAATTTTACTATGGGAGAGTTATCACAGCAATTCCTTTGTTTTTAAACACAAATAGTGTTTGTGTTGCTATTGATAATATCTGTTTAGATTGCAGTAGCTGCACGTGACTCTGATAGAGAAACATTCCTCATATTCAGTGGGGGAAAAAGTAAGGGAGGGGAAAAAAAAATCATGTTTTTCATTGTCTAATGACTTCTGTATATTGAGCTAGACCAAATTTGGAAATTTCTGTATCATGAACATGAAATATATAACTTCCATGTCCACCGTCTTTTCAGTTGTATAAAGGTACATTAAAAAATTACATTGTACATGGATCTTTTAGGATATTGATCAGATTTTTATGTTTAAGTAGTACCTCTGTAAATGTATCATCCTGAGATTAGATTAAAGCTCTTTGTATTGCTGAGGTAGTGGGAAGTGTATCCTCACAGAGCTTTTGAAGCTGTTATTCAAGAGCCATGAGTTACTTCGAACACTGCAGTAGAGAAAGAAGTGTGACATGTTTGTGTTTTGTAGTTCTTAATATGCTTTACACATGTATTATTAATAATAAGATAGGAAAAAGTGAAGATATTTTTCTAGGCAAGTACACTTCTTTGCTTTAGATTGTCACAATTGCTTTAATCTTTTTAGATTTCCCATTTTAGATGAAGTCTGAACGTAAACTGAAGATATGTTATTAAAAAACTGACAGGTCATACAAGATCTGATCCTGGATTATGAACATCTCTTAAAAACTGAAATGCTGCAATTGCACAGAATTAAATGGAGAATCATATACAAAGAGAGTGAAGTGAAAGAGATTTTATAGAAACATGTCCTTTAGTTTGAATCTCAACAGAGTCTCATGCATCTTAACTTAATTTCTTTCTGTTTCAAGTTGGAACAAATCCCAAGTTTGTCCTGAATTTTTTATATTTGTCTTCACGTTGCACTTTGGATTTCTGCTGGCTCTCCAGATTTGCCAGAGGTTCCCCACTGCCTGGGCTTTAGTTTAGGATGTTTTTGGGTAGGGAGCAGAAATAATATCTATTTGTGTGTTTTATTAAAACCAATGTGTGGGTTTTCCATTTACTTCAGTGAAAGAGAGTTTACTGTTTGTGCTCCTGAGTGTTTTGTGCAGCATGTAGAGCATGGTCCTGATCCTAAGTCATAAAAATAATTTTCAATAACATATTTTTTATTTTTGCTGAATTCAAAAGAGATTTTTTCCCCTTTTTCTAGTCTCTTTGTATAGTCTTCAGAGAGAATTACTTCTGCAGTGTGAGGAAGAATAATGTTATTAAAGAAAAATACAAGGAGAAAATAAATACATGTGTGGAGTTTAGAAAGTTTTCTGAATTGCAGTAGCAATCATAGAAGTTACAAGTCCTCCTTTCTAAGGTTTCCCTTCATCTATTGTTTTATTCCTTCAAAATAAATCCTAAGAAATCATATGTAAAATATAGTAAAAAAAAATCTCAGGATGAACCCAGATGTTGGGACATGCCAGTGTCAAGACCTCTGCCCTTTCCACCTTTTAACTAGTTACCTTAAATACTTAACATTTTCTGGTTTGGGCTGACAGCCAGCTTTTAATCAATGACGTCAATATAGTATTTGTTCCTGTCTTCTCATTTCCCCACCAATTTCTGATATGACAGCTTATCAAATGCCTGGGTGAAGTACAGACAGATTGCTTTCATCACCTTTCTATCAGCTATTGCCTTGGTCACCCTTTCAAATAACTCACTTGGATTTCTTTGGCAAATAAATATTAGTTGGAGTTTGGGATGGTTTTTTTCTGTCTGTCATCCTCTAAGAAGCTAGACCCTGTTTTCCTTAATGGTTGATGTGAGTGTTTTGCCCAGAGGACAGGTTGGTCTAAGGAGCTGCATTTTTCACTCCTGTTCCTTTCTTGAATAGAGTGGCTAATGTATTTAACCCTTTTCAAGTTGCTAGTCTGTAGCGGCACAGACTTCAGCAAGACAGCCTACTTCTGAAGGCCCAGATGGATGCCACTCTGGTATCAGGGAGAAGGAAAAAAAAACATTAAAAAAATAAATCTGTTCAAGTCTATTGATGTTCTTTTAAGCTGACATGTCACCTGCTGTAGCAACTTGTACTACAAGGGAAAGCCTAGAAACCTCCTGTTTGCAATTTCAACCAGTTAACTGTATTTTGCAGCTGGTTGCACGCTGCTGGGCTTTGTAAGCATAGCCTAGAGAAACCAAATGTTAGGCTCTACTTCTGAAAGGTTAAAGTAAATAATGAAAATGGAAGCTAGGGCTGTTTCATGGGGTGGTGATTTTTACTGTCAATATCCTGCATGCCACTAAATGTAGGGACAGACTCTCAAATGGCAGTCCCCAGCAGGAGACTAGCCAGCTCCGCTCTGCAGGTGGTGGGTGTCACCTTCCAGTTCTCCATGGCTGCCTCCAGCGTGGGAGGCAATCAGGGAAGGGCATGTGTTGAGGGATTCAGAGCAGGAACGGAAAGAGTACGTGATGCTGCCAACCAGCTCCCAGCTGCTGAGGATTAGGATTCCCACCTGCTGCATGACAGGGCTTTGGGCTGCACCCCATGCTGTCAATGTGTATTGTCATGAGTGTCTCTAAAAGATCAAGCCCTAGCGGAAATTCAAACACATATCAGCTGCCTGGTCTGTGATTTTTAGATGGTGGTAGGGCTCAGGAAGGATTCAGAAGTCTAGTTCTCCAGCAGTAACTTTTCAAAAACATTACCATGTTACCATGAAGGGGGTTTTCTGACCAACCAAGAAGATACCAGTGAAGAGCAGAACATGCTGGATAATTTCTAGACCTTTCTTAGCAGCTGATTCCACTGATGTCCATATTTAAGGCTGCCTGAATCTTGTATCTAATTTCTAAAATCTAGGTCACACCAAGTGACACACAGTATAATAAAACATTCATATGCATTAAGTGGGTTTCTTTCCTGTGCAAATTTCTGGGAAGTTCAATGTTAACTTTTCTAGTGCTGAATTATTGGCCTACTCTCCCACACAAGGACAACGGGCCATATGACCTTCTTAGGTAAGGATGTCATAACAGTGAAGGTTTGATATTACTTCTTTGACATAATGCAAATACATACATTGTGCTAATGAAAGGTGGGTCGTTAAATAACTCTTGTAGTGCAGGGTCGCCAATCAGAGCCAATATATTAATTTCCATCCCTTTATAACTAAGAAAAGGATCTTTTTCTATTATTTTATCCTTTGATTATCCCTCTATTTCATCTTGTAGAGAAGGACAAAATTTAATTTTGTTCCTTAGATTTGAATTTAAATACAGATATGAGCTGGCTTAATTAATCATCAGTGCATATGACTAAACTGTATAATATCTACCAAACCAATTAAAAGATAGCTAGCACTGTCAAAGCAACTTGGCAGTATATAATGGGTGGAAAATAAGAATAAAGACATAGTGCTCAGCCTGCAGAGCTTCTACGGCTGTTTTGCATGCCTGTTTTCCCAGGCAGCAGGCAATGCACAAAGCACTGGATAAGGTACAATAGTTGAGTTGGCCAAATGACAGAAGCAGAGTTTTAAGATATCTGCTCACACCCAGTGTACTATATTCCTGTAAGTGTTTTAATTTAACTTCTTTTTATGAAGGAACAGATATAGAAAAGCTGTATTTGTTTTCTGTATAAAAGAGCGTGAATTATAATATCCAGATAGTTCAAAGTCTACCTCCCATGTCCACATCCTCAGCTCGCTCACAATCCATATAAATTAAAAAAATTACTTTGTCTTCCTACCCTTTTTTGTTTAGTGACAGTGGTACAAATAAAGACTCACTCTTCCTCTGGGTTTTAGTTTCAATGACCATTTTAAAAGTATCAAAAACTTGGAGGGAGGGGGTGAAAGAGGGACAAAGAGTTTCATTATCCCATACATGTTTTTTTAACTAAGAATTGCACACAGCTTTGGTGTCATTAGATTTAGTGAGTCTAAAAAGAAAGTGACCTTCACATATTTGTACGTTTCTCCTGTGTCACTTTAGCGTGACAAGATTTACTGTAATGCTGAAGGATAAAATTCAGTAGCATCTTTCATTGCTAATTAATCATAAATGTTGCTCTGCAAATTCTGTCCTTTTCAGGGAGGCAGGAAGGATTCTATGGGATTCTAGTTGCTATATAAATAAATAAAACAGGAATGAAAAGACCATGCTCCACTCACTCCCAAAAGTCTCATTGAAATTGCATATTTAACAGCACTGACATAAGGTGTCTTTGTATCAGGTAAAAAAATAGTGATTTAATTGAGGTAAGTGTTAATTCTGCTTCAGTGGACATTTCAGACATGAGTCTCCAGGGAAATCCAATCCCAAAAAAGAAGTAGAATCAACTGCAAATGAGGAGCAGCTTTTTACTGTGCTTTTCAAAGACAGGCTACGCTTAAAAACAGCCCCAGGTTCGTGGTATCCGGTGTGCTAGCAAGTCATGCAGATTTTACATACTGCAGCACACTGCCATTCAGAAATAAATTAAATAAATAAAGTGCAAACTGGAGCTTCTCTCCATGGCAACCGCTGCATTGCTTGAGCCTCGTGCCACTTCCCGAACAACTGCACATAGGAAAATATGCCAGCAGCCAGCACAGGGAAAAGTAATAGGAAGAGGTTATAAAATCTGCCCAGGCTGTCAGGTGTGGACTTTGTATAGACTTTTTAGGGCTGCATTTTTTTAACTTTGTTTCAGTATGTTCTGTAGTCTGTTCTAGTTTGTCCTCACTGTAGGACGGGAGGCAGGAGATGGGTGACTAACGGGAGAACTAAAGCCTGGATGATGCAGACCCTTCTTCCCAGCAGTGGCCTCATTCGACAGCCTTGCCCCACTGCAGGTCTCGTGGGCAGGAAGGCCGGGGGAAGGGCAGGCTGCCCCTGGGTCTTTCCAGAGCTGTCAGCACCAGGTCACTGCAGCAGTTCTTCCCAAAGACATACATAGCTGCGCTTGAAACCAAGCTACAATAGCCAGATTATAAAGCAGGCTGTTGGCAACAAGTAACACGAATCCCTGAACTGTATTCAGCCCCCCAAAAGTTGCCAGTTGTACCTACTTAACCTCTTTCACTGAATCCATTTTAGTACGTAAGGTGGGCCACAGTAAGTGGCTAAACTGTCCCCTCTCAGGACAGCATCATCTCATCCAAAATGCCCCAGAGAAACGGCCCCAAAACATGGCCAGGTGTTGCCTGGTGAGAGGCCAGCTGGGAAGGCTTCAGCCCATCCCAGCAAGTGTGCTAACAGTTAAATCCTGTGGAGGAAATTGGAACAATATTTACATGCCTGCCCCAAATCTCTTTATGAGTTGTCAGATAAAAATGTTGGAAACAGGTAGACATGATGGCATAAATGTGGGCTATGCTTTTTTTACAGTTTTGCACTTTGAGCAGAGGCATTTAAGCGGAGCTGGCAGAGTGAGCAGCTGGAAGGGCCAGGTTTGGTTTTCATTCAGCACATTGATTCGATTAGGAACAGCTTGGCAGTCCTTTAGCAAACTTTTTGTCTTATGTGATTCTTATAGTATTTCTGATATTTTTCCTGTTTAATACAGTTCATAAAGGGATTAAATACGGTGCTGTCTCCTGCAGGAGCAGAGAACAAATTTCGTGACCTGCAACACTACCATATGGAGGCCCTCTGGGTCTAGTGGGTTTCTCTGCTAAAGCATTCTACATACTACTCAAGATTAGTTTTTTGGTACTTGGTACCATGTGAGAGACGGAAACTCTATATACAGACTTTATAAATGTACACCGAGCAAGTGTACATAAGCGTATAAAGTGTGCACTTTGCAACTATATATATGCACTCTTCCTTAGCCCATTTCCAAACCCAATCGTAGCAAGATTTTCAGAAGTAATTGCCTTAAATCCATTTTATGTTATATATAAAATGTTAAGCCCATTTTATATTAGACAAGCGTTTTGTTACACTTTGCAAATGTGCTACAATAGAGAATTGCTAACTTACCAACACTGTGGCAGCCAGCAATCAGTGCTGGATCAGGAGATAGGTGGCCATTGAGAGAATTAATGCAGGGATGAGGAAAAAAACCAAACCAAAACAACCTTCTCCTTTTCTGTTTGGAGTGAATTGACTAGAAATGTCTTTGCAGAATGCTTTCTTATCAGATCAACGGGTCAATTTGCCAGGCGAATGCCCTAGTCACTGGATTAGAGAGACACACTCTTCATGGGTCACTGGATACTTAATTATTTAAACAAGATGGAACAGCTCCAACTGGAGAGAAAATAACATTAGCCTGGTGGTAAGGATACTCAGCTGTCATTGAGAGATGTAGAGTCAAGTCCCTGCATCAAAGCAAGCAGCGTATAGGCACCAAGCAGGACATCTGACCATTTGCCTTTTGGCTGTTCTTTAATAGCAGTGTTTACATCTCATCTTCCTCATGAAAAATTTTGAAATGTCTTGATCTTGCTCCAGTGAAGATTAAAATTAAGAACCAAGCCTCATTTTAAAAGTATTATTTATGAGGAAGAAGAGGCTGGCTAGCTAGACTTCCTGATTAATTGTTCAGACACAATTTTAGGTCTTTTTTTTTTCTACTGAATATGCAAAATGTGGTGGATTTAGTCAACTGAATTTATTAAGGGAGGGTAAGTATGTGCATGTATGATTGGAAGAATGGGGGAAGAAAAGGGAAAAAAAAGATGTCGTGAGGAGAGTAGTCAGAAACACCACTTTACTGATGTCATTCTCCAGCAGCTGCTTTGGAATTTTTCTTTTTTCAATTTAGAGGAACGTCCTCATAACTGCAAATTCTCTATAGCCCATTTCCTATTGGCAAACATTGAACACCTCTGCTGTTCTACCATGCCTTGTGTGGGAGACGCTCTCTGCTAGATGTAGACATGTAATCAGGTACATATGTCATTCTTAATACAGACATTTTAGAAATCTGTGCTATTTCAGGCTTATTTAGGCTGTATATTTTACAGGCTGGCTATGACAACTCTGTGCTATAGCATAATTCTTGAAAGTTTTTCTAATGTAATTTCTTGGGGGGGACAGAAAATAGATGCATAATCTGGGTGGAGCTTTAGAGATGTGTGCAATAGCAGGCTCAAGGTGTGGAATCTTTTCCTTTGATTAGCATGAGGACCATATGCAACTCATTGACTTCAGCAAGAGCTATATTTTTATGTCCAAAGGTGCGTTTGAGCCTTCAAGTCATAGTTTATGTGTGTTATCCTCATATGGTTCCTGGAAATGGCTGTAATGGGTGTTTTACACAGATTTGTGCAAAAGCTCACAATCACTTCAAAGGATAGTTACTCTTTGAAGTAGTAAGCCAAGACTAATCACCTTATCAAAATTCGAAGTGACGTATTGAAGTAGTCATTTGGATGCTGTATCCAGATAATAAATGTTCAGAATGAGACTTACTTTTTATGTCTATGCTATTCTAATGTCTCTGCAAATCACATACACATCCTGAGCCACCTTTAACTAGTTTTGTAAGTAAGGGTTGCAGAGCAGCAATTGTAGACTACAGCTTTGTGTGGCTTACTCAATACACCTGTTCATTTGTACCCTGTGCTCAGTTGTTTTGCAGCTGCATCAACACATCTGGAAACACCAGCTTGGAGGAGCTGTTGCTGACTGCAATATAATCAGAAACTTTGTGTGAAGCTGAGGGAGCTAGTTGTTGGTTCTGGGTCTAAAAGACTATTTTCTAGATAGGCACAAGATTGCTCTGTCCTGCTCCAGGGCAAATGAAAGTTGATCGAATGTAGCTAACACCATGCTGACCCTAAGCTAATACACCTTCCCTCACAATAAGCTTATTAGCTCAGGCTCATCACCATGTTAATTACTTTTCATATCTTACAAACATAAGCTATGCAGGGTGGACAAGTGAACACATCTGCTATTCAGACATTGAATGAGCCAAAATGTTGTGGTGGAAATGCGAGTGAGACACAGACACTTCTTGAGCCCAACTGTCTCTCCAGTTTTCCTATAAAAGCCTGAATACTGTGTGTCTCAGATGGGATGTGAAAGGGATCTGGGATACTGAATTACCTTACCTGAGTTTCCCTCTGCTTCTTTTTCATCTCAATGGAAAGCTTCCCAAATCTCACATTTCCACTTGGCAAAAAAGAAGAAGAGTAAATCCTTTTGTGTGATTTGTCTATTGAAACAGAGAAATAACTAGAGACTGTTTATTAGTCTATGAAGAGCAACTGGCTCATTGCTTCTGTCTTTAACAGTTCTTTTGTGTTCATAGCTTATCTGAATAGTGCATTAACCAGGGATTCAGGAGACCTAGTTATTAAAGTAGCCTGCTGCATGACTTCAGGCAAAAAAACCTTACTTTAGTGTTTCCCAGTTCCTAAACTGTGAATAATGACACTGACTATTCCATCAAGAAATCTGAGATATACTGATGTACTGATGAAGAGAGAGGTACATATTAGACAGAGGTACATATTAGAGAGAGGTATTATTATAATCATTATTTATTTCTTGGTTCACTGAACAATAATTGTTGGGTAATATTTAGTGCATTTACATATTAAGATAGGAAATTTTATAGATGGCTTGAGAGGGTTGCTCAGTGCAGAATATTAGAAATAGAGTTTGAGGGAGTAGATTAACTAGGTGAAAAAATGCCTGCCTTGTGTCTCCTGAGGGGCTTTAGGTGCTTCCTACTCACTACCTAGTACAGTATGTTCAAGATGAACAAAATTAGTGACAAAATGTTTGGTTGTGAGGGAACATTAGAGATAGTAACATAGTGCGGATCTGAGATCTAAATCTTTGGGCTCTTACTCGGGTAGATAGGTGGATAGATCTTGCTTAGATAGATAGGCAGCATTTATATTATATATGTACATTAGACCAGATTTGAGAATCTAGATCCCCTTGTAAATCTAGCCCTGAAAGTGAGTTCTCTAAGTTTGAAATAGGAAGTCTTTGTCAAAATGATTGCTTAAATTCTGGTATCTCGCATCTATACTAGTGCCAGAACAAGGATGTGAACTGTATTTCTTTTCAGAACATCATCAATTATGAGCAAACGTGAACTTCACAAGAGTAATACAAGTGTATATATACAGTTGTGCACAGAGATGAAACAGATAGTAATTAATGCCCGTAGAAAAGGAGATTATCACATCATAGAAAGTTTCTGAGGCCCTTTTCATCTCTGCAGCTTTCGGTCTTATATTTTTATGAGAGAAGAAAAGTCAAGAAGGAAAACCAAAAGAAAGAATTGGAGGATGCATTTTGAAACAGTGTGTAATTTAGTACAGATTGCCTTAATCTCCATGTTAATAATGTTTTTCACATGCCAAAACATTATTTTTTGGTGAAAAGTAAAAAGAAAATCTAATAAATGAAGGTTGGGATGGAAGAGGGAGAACTGCTTGATTTCTTTAGCAATAGTTTGGTAACAGCTGTAGCACAGCTGAATTCTTATAAGTGTGGTGGAGAAAAGCTGCACCGTTAATGGTAGAGTATTTATCTTATGTTGTTCTCCAGGCTCTGAGTATTATCTAAGTGCTTCATGCCAAGCGTAATAAAATGGCCAGGATTCTCATTATAGAAAGCATAAATTTCTGAAGGCAAATATATTATGAGGGAAACTCTCAATGTGATAATTGTGCACGCCTGTCACTAAATTGCATAAAATATATGTATTTATGAATATGCTAACCCTCTAGAACATTTACTGGTAGAGTAACTGGAAGAGTGTGCACTGGGAATATTTTATTCTTTTTGTCATTTTTTTTTATTGCTACATAGCCTATAGAGATCGCACATTACAATATATTTGAAAAGTGTTATAAATAGGTCAGGGTGCCACTATTTGCCCAGTCGCAGTAAGACACTTGTAATAATATCATTTTAGGAATTACAAAATCATTTGAGCAATAAATTAACTTGCAATTCAAGGGAAATGAAAATCAGTTGGTGTAAGTTGGGCCTTTGTTAAAAATATGAAGTCAGCTGGTTTTACTGATGAAACACATGCTTCTCATAAATCTTTTAAATGCTTCGGGTGATAGTCATCAAAGAAATACTGGCTAAGATCATTTTAGCAGCTTAATAGTAACAAGTAGCTAGCTTTTACACACTGAATTTAAAAAATTATTTATTATGAAAATCATTACATTTAGGTATTTTAAAAAACAGCACTTGTCTATTATGAATAACTTGGGCTTTGGTATCTCCAGCAGGAATAGTTCCTAATCACAAGAATTAAAATATAGTCAACCAATCTACTGTTTCTCAATTTTAGGATTGTTTACAAAAAACATGATGCAGTTATCGTGTATTAAATAAAATGATCCATTGGAAATAAATTTCCCCAAATAGGAAGTCTGGGGAAGGGGTGGATAGGATGGAAAGGAGGACAGAGGAAACAGAGAAGAGGAAAGAGAAGAACTCCAAGTTCTTCTTGGCTGGTGTCAGTGAGTGAGTTCTGTGTTACTCAAGTTACCTTCCTAGCAACCAGGAAGGAATTTGAAATGAAAGGCATGAAAAAGAGAAACAACTGTTTCCATCCTCACCAAAAGGGAGAGAGGAGAGTGAGACACATAGAGGGTATACACCGAATATTTCTAGTACTTCCCAGCTCTCTGTTGTGGATGCTCCATCCATCTGCATGCTAGAGGGACATGCTTTCCCCATGCTCCTGTTCCTATACGTCGATGGGAGCTGGAATATGCTCCAGTCCCAGTTTTAAATGAGAGACACACCTCAGCTGAGCTATGAACCCCAAGCTGCCTGGCCTTAAAGTTAGCCAAGATGCTAGAGCAGAGAAGAAGGAATGACATTTCATGCACAAATTAAAACTGTGCTTTCTTGATTTATCATTTGGTTCTTTAGCTTCACTTACAATTTTGAAATCAAGAAAATTACTCTGTTTTTCTAGTGTTCGTATGTTTAGAATGACCTTAGGTAATGCTGGCAAGCACAAATGTGTCAGTCAGAACTCGGTTCAGGATTCAAATGTCTACAGGTGTCTACAGGCAAACTAAATGTCAATAAGTTCCATTATAATCAGTGAAGGTCTCATCAGTGGAGCCTCAGCTCACAGTACAGAGTCTTCTGTTGACTGTATTGAATAAACCTTTGAGTATATGGCAGCTCAGATGCCTTCAGTGAGTGTGTAGTTAGTAAGGAATTAAATCTCACCCATAATATCTTACAAAAGAATAACGAATTATAGCCAGATGTTTAGAAGTTTTATGCCTTTATGTAACATGGTCAGATGGCGGTAAGAGCCATTTGCTGCCCTTAACATTCCAGCATGGGGTGGATATTGTAGCTACGTCTATGCAAGTAAACTAAACATGCCCTGGAGTGGTGGTGGGCAGTGAAGCCAGCTGGCATGGTCTGACCTACCTTTTGTTAGTAAATGTCAACCTCTAAAACTTGCCTGTGCACATGGATGCTTGCATGCGAAGTCTCCATCAGGAATGGCAGAGTTCTGCTCATCTCCTTGCAAGATTCTGATCCCACACCACTGCCGGAAACGCCCTAGGACTTTTTTTTTTCTTCTTTTTTTTTTTCTTTTTTTTTTCTTTTTTTTTTTCTTTTTTTTTCCTTTTTTTTTTTCCTTTTTTTTCCTTTTTTTTTCTTTTTTTTTCTTTTTTCTTTTTTCCTTTTTTTTTTTTCTTTTTTTTTTGTTTGCCAGGTGGCACAGGCAAAAAACGTGTCACAGACCAATCTAACAATTTACCCATATATCTGACTACACACCAGAGCCTGGGAATGTTCCTGGACATTGTTTAATTTGTTAGTATACTTATGGCTTGTAGATAGTACTTCTCATCCATATAGCTTGCAGGCTTTTCCTTTGAATCCAGCATGATATGGCTGGACTGGAAGACTGTTATGGTTCTGTGAATAAAATGTAGCAATTTGGTTACAGATGAAGCAAATAAAACCACAAACACACTCTGATCCAAGAAATCAAGAAATAAGGTTCGTGTTGCTTTGTTTCCACCTTCCTATGGCTTATGATGATAACTCAGTATTGGTACAATGATGCAACATTTCTTGGGATTTTCTAGTAAGGCACACAGAACAAGTGGCATGGGGAGGTAAATGGTGCCAAGGAAACAGAATTTAGATATTGCCTTGAGCAGGATGGTACCATAGTGTAGGACTAACAAAAGTATATATAATAAATATATTAAATACAGTCTAAATGTGAGTGATTCTTACATGGAAATAGAAGCTAACTCAATAATTTTATGTTTGCCTATTTTCCAACCCACCCCCTCCCCAAAAAAACGATCTGTCTCACAGGACAGTGAAATATGAGATTGTTATTCTACAGCGCTGTGCCTGCTGTCTTTTAGAATTAACATATGTATTTTTGTACTGTATTTTAATACATTCTCAAGTCAGATTTCTTCCCATTATTTTTACTGTAGGAATAATACAGTTAGCATTAGTTGTGCTGAAAATCTCTCTCATCACTGACTTCAGTGCAAACTGAAATTATGACAGCAGATAAAAGAAAAGATTAAATTCAAACAATCCTATGCAGATAGTCTAGTCAAAGGTAAACAACTAGCTTTTGTAGTAAAATATGGATTTGGTGAATAGCAACAATCTTTTTAATACTTGTGTTACCACCTTCTCTTAAAATTACTTCAATTTAAATGAAAAACAGATTGCTTCCCTTATTTCATTCTTTTGTTTGTTTTGCACATGACTTCTTTTTCTCCAAGTGTTGCTGAAGTATTGCAACTACCAACAGATTTTGGTGTCTGCGTGCTGAATCTAGTCTTTACATTGCAATGTCTTTATTACTGGGAGCATCTCTTCTTGTATGTTTGAAATTCTCCTTCTAGCTATTCTGATCTGTAAATAGCATCATATGGGTGAAATAAAATTCTATATCCAAAATAATTTAACAGGATTTAAGTTTCTGGCTGTACTGGTTTTGAATGAGGTGTCACAGTATGCTAGGATGCCTAGAATGTGTGTTTTAGGATCTAGGGTACGAAAATGAAAACAGTTCATAACTAATAGTTGCTTTGTATTATATTTTGTAACCATCATATTTGCAATCATTATATTTATGAGCCTGCAAGCCGGAGAGGGGCAGGCAGAGATCAGGGGAGGTGTTAAGGGCATGAGCTGTCTCAGTCTGTGGGAGCAGCTTCTGCCCTGGTTGCAGCGCAGGTGGCAAGCAGCAGTACAAGAGCAGGTGGACAGACACACAGCCCTTCCACGAGCGTTGCCCACTCCGCTCCACTCCACTCCATCTCAGCACTGCTTTCAGTGGGCCCATTGCAGCCACTTTGGCAAGGAAGGCCTGAATAAACTCAGAAATAGAAACTCACAAGCTGTTTTTGAAGAGTACAGCTGTAGTTCATGTTACAGAGATTGAGTAGCTGAGGCAGAAAGACTGTCACTTGCCCGAGGTTTCAAATCAAACCAGCAGCAAAACCAGTAATTAGGACCCACGAGTTCCTGATTCACAGCCTCCCCTCATTTGCCCAGATGCTGCCACTTCACAATTCTTTTTTCTTTTTTTTCTTTCTTTTTTTTCAGAAAGTTAACTGCAATTGAGAATTTTAATTCATCTCCCTTTGAAAGACCAGGGCATGAGAGCCTCAAGATGCACTGGAAAGCATGGCCAGTGGTACTAACCTGTCTCTTGAAAATTGAGAATAGGATATTGAACTCAGTTTTGTGTATTAATATGAAATATTTATCACAAGAAATTTAGGGAAAAGGATGCTGAAAGGTCAAATTTTCCATTATGGTCTAGCAGCAGAAAGGACAGCACAGATCTTCAGAGAATAGCTGAGGTAAAAATATTACTTTATTCTTAACCTTGCCATGCAGACTCTTCATTTATTTCAGCAAACTGCATCCTTTTGCTGTTCGACCCCTCGGCCCCATTGACATTCACATACAAGAGCAATGCTTCACAATTTCTACTTATTGTTTTTCCTGTCATTAATTCTTGCACACTTGTAGGTGCACTCTTTTTGCATGCTCAAAAGCAATTCTGTGGAAGCAAAATCTTTGCAAAGGGAATTGTTACGTAGCTTTTTCTGCTCTCTGATTCATTGTAAACAGGTGATCTCGTTTTAAAAAATGTGTGAATCTTCCACTCATTTCCACCTGATAAAAGTTAAAACCTTTCTGCAACTTCCACATGACCTATCTGCAGCCTATGGTCTGGATAAAACCTGAAAAATAATCTTTTGCAGCTTTCTGGTTGCTCAGCCTTACATAACTTAAGCCTTCATATTTTTTAATCTTTTCAGACTTTCAGTCAATGCAGTGTTTGACTCCTGTCCGTCCTTTCCTTGCATTTTGGTCATTGTCATGAACTCATATTTGTTTTTAGGAATGAAGGAACCCCTCACCATGAAGGAAGAGGTCTTTTATCACTAGGTTCTCTTCTAGTAACTAAAACAAGGTTGTCCTTCTCTTGGGTGTCCCTTTGCATATTGCTGTACCTTACAGAGCATGATTAACCTTTTTTTTTTTATTTTGCCTCTAAGGTTTTGTAGTTTGCCTTGTCCTTGTTGCTGTTATCTGGAGAGAGATAACACCCCAAGTCTAGCATCTTGTCCCTTTTGCACTAAACACTCTACAAATGCAGAAAATCATCTCCCTGTTACAAACATACCACTGTCCAAATAGAAGACCCAGAGAGAGAAGGGAGATGGTGTGCACCGCAAAGAGAGTGATGTTCAGGAAGCAAAAAACAAGTTCCAGTTTTTTTAGTATAGTGCAGCCTGTATGAGTCATGAAGAGGAGTTATCAATAGGAATACCAGAATAGTAGGGAAAAGAGAGTACTAAAATGAAGAAATGAAAAATGGAGATGAATAAAAAAGGTTTGTGAATTGACCACATTTCATCTCATTTAGGTTTTAATTTTGATGCACAGTGATGGAAAGTTGGACGTAAACATTTTGTTACAGCAGAAATAGGCCCCAAATAAGTAGTGACTCAGATTAAAGGATACTCTGAAAAATACTCTGAGATCTAAGAAAGCAGCAACAGAAAAGACCTATTATTTGTCTGGTGAGTCATTTCTGATGCAGAATATTATCTCCATAGTATATTTTTCCATTGACCTAGTTACTTGGAAAACAATTTAAGCAAATTTTTAAGTTTTGAAAAGCTGTCTTCTGGGCTTTGTTTTACTTTGTTTTGTTTTGGTTTGGTTTGGTTTCGTTTGGTTTTTTGTTCTGTTTTGTTCTGTTTTTCTCACAAAGTTGGCTTTGCCTAGACAAAACAAGACAGTTGGCATACCTGAAGACAGAAGTCTCAGGACTCCAGCCATGTAGTAAACTAAATTCTATTTTTATTGGTAATGATTAAAAGCAAAAAAACAAAAAGCAGGTGGTAGCACCACCTACTGCAACTTTGTAACCCACAGAGAGCCACCAAAATTCACATTAATTCAGCAAGCAGAAGACATTGCCAACTGAAAAAATGACAGGTTCATTTTGGCCAAAAGTGTTATTTTGTATACCAGGTAGAATATTGATACTAAAAGATACCTGAAACTTTAAAATTATGGGGAAAAAAACCCCACTTTCCTATAAGTTTTTTAAAAGTTACTTTTTTACCTTCAGATTTTTAACTGATTATTGAGTTGGAAAGTCTTTCCAATTGTCTTTAGTTAGACTTTAATAATGAAGGGGGAAGGGTAATATCTAGTCTTTAAGTAGTCATCTAGACAAATAAAATGGAACACAAAAATATGACCCTTTGTTCCTTAGTTCAGACTAGGTTCAGTTACACAAGCTTCTTTCATGTCCCAGATACCTGACTGTCCATTTGCATTTAGTTCTTGACTCTGGGGAAGTAGATGGACACCATTGCATTCTTCTGTGGTAGAGGGATGTTATTATTTAGAGTAAAGAGATAAACTGATGTCTCACTCAAGCACTGAGTTATCAGTCATCAGATTCTGTTGATTAATATCTAAAGAATTGTTTAAATATCTTCTTTGGTTCTTAGACTTATACCCGTTCCTTTTAAAAGACATCCTCACTTGTATTGGGCATTATTCTCTACCTTCTTTTTCTAGGAATGTTTTTTTCTGTTTTCTTTCAGAAAAACTCTGCTTTTTTTTTTTTTTTTTCAGGAGGGGCTTTTTCTTCCCTTCTTTTTGCAACACAATACATTTTTTAGACAAGTAAAATCTGTAACTGGACCTAGGGATTAAAATTCACTCGCGAAGGATATTGAAATTCTATTTAATTCTAATTCAACATAAAACCCCCAAAATTTTAAATTCCTCAGCCAGAAGAATTCTACCAGATTGGGTAGTTCCCATGGCGAGCCTGTCTCAGAGTTGCACATGCTGCCTGGCTGTGTCTCCAGGCTGCAGCCACCTTCCTAAGGAACAGAGGAAGGGATCCAAGGGAAAATGAATTTGTTTCCCCTGCTGAGTTCTGGTGAAGCATTACTGGGATCAAAACATCTTCGTAAAACATCTTGACTCCAGTGAACAGGAGCCAGAAAATGCTGGATATTTTTCTGAGCAGCATTGGTGTTAGCAAGTTTTCTTTTTGGTTTTGCCATGAAGGCTTAGCCTTATGCAAGTGCTTGATTGGTGTGAACTACTTCTTTTTCATCTGCTCATGAACTGTCTTTTACCTCATATGCTATAGTTTTTAAATACTTTTCAAAAAAATGTTGGCCTTTCATCCATTTCAACAAATCCAGACAAAATAATATTCCATTTAATTTTGTTGGTATTAATATTTTTCTCACCAGTGGTATGTGCATAAGCAACTGTTGTAATAAACATACTGAATTTTTGGGTATATTGATGCATCGTGTTATAGGAGACTCAGAATGATGAAATAGTTGTAAGATTAATGGGGAGGAACAATGCAGTGTTGATAGCTGATGAGAAAATGTTGAATATGTTTAGATAAATAATCCCTGATATAAAAAATGCAGTTTGAATGCCAGGGAATGTTAATTACTTACAGTTTAATGAGGAAATTAGTTAAGGCCCAGCAAAAGTTGCTTTTCTCAGCAGATAATGGGTAGCTTTGAAATACTGAGAAAAGCCAAGCTTGAGACATACAACGCTATTATAGGGCCTATTATTTAATGTAGAGGTGAGTTGTGGGCACATATTGAAAGGAAGGTTAACTTTGTAAAGGAACCACCAAGAAGAATCTGGAGTGATAAGAAAAATAATACATTTAAAAAAAAAAAAATCTAAGAAGGAAGTCAGTGAAGTGGTACATGCAGTGAAATCCCAGCAATGAAAGTAGGCCAGACGTAATTAAGATGATGAAAGATCCTTCCAATTGTCTTCTGAGAGGTTACCCCACTATTTTTTTACTTCATGACCACGGAAAATGGAGAAGATTGAGCAAAATATATAATTTCTTAATGTGAAGTATCAACAATAGGAGAAATATATTCTTGGCTAAAAATGTTTGGGCTAGTTGTGGAAAGGCTAAGAAAAGCTTTTGGTAGTTGTGGGAAAGGCTCTCAGGATCAGGGAGACTGTAACAGTGTCACATATATACTCCTACAGTGGGATGTCTTAAACATTTCAGACAGGAAGTGTTCTAGTAATCTGTTATAAATGTGATGGTCCTGCTTAGTATGCTGGCTAGAGATTTTTCCAGTTTGCACTTGCCAAGAGGGCAGTAGGTTTCTACCACTATACCTGTAAAATTTATGTCTGACTATCTGATGAATCATGATGTAAGGAAGTTTTCGTTTTCAGCCAGATGTTTTCCTTTCTATAGATGTATCATATTCCTCCTAATTATAGTCAAACGGATAGAAGAAAGGCAAGAAGAGTAGAAATAACTAAGGGAAGCATCTGTGGCTACTTGTGAAAGAGTCCCAGAGACTCTTTCAGAGAGTTTATAATGTACTACATAATATAAACAGCAAAATAAAAAATCTACAGCACTTTTCATAAACTACAGACTGAAACATTGAAATTACTTTTATTCTTACTTTCACATATTCTGTTTAGTCTTAGATGCATCTCCAGGCAAAGTCTGATTCCTGTAAATGGAAATACATATGCCAATTAATGATGACTTTTGGATTCAATATGTATTGACGGTGCAGCTCCATTTACATGTCTATTTATTTACTATTAATGGTAGGTTAGTGAGTTTGTTTCCAGAGGTCTTATGTGTGTATTGTCACAATATTTACTTCCCAATTACATGAATAGAGTCATCTATGCAAGAGAAATACATATCTTCCTACTTATGGCACTCAAATGCTTGTTTCTTTGTTGTTTTTATTAACTTTTCTAATGCTATTGCTCATCCTTGAAGTTATTATCTCAACCCACAAGTTTTCTCACTTTTAGTCTCCTGATTCTCTCCCCCATCCCACTGGCGGGGAGTGAGCGAGTGGCTGTGTGGAGCTTAGTTGCTGGCTGGGGTTAAACCACGACAAATCTGTAATCCCAAGATGAGCAAATAACGGGAGAAATGACTACAACACACAGACTGAGCAGCAATTTACAGATATCGTGTTAGTTCTGTGTTTGGGAGTTCTTTTAATTGAATTTTGCTTGTTATTTATAACTTTTAATTGGAGTTTTGAGAAGAAGAAAGATGTTGCCAACTGAGAAACCAAAGAAAGGAAAACAGCTAGGGATGTTTTAGTGGCTCCTGGGTCTGCCTGGGGTTGGTTCCATGTGTCCAGAACACCAGTAGCATAACTTAGTGAATGGCAAAGGAAGCCCCATCATGCTGTCCTGGACAACATTATCCATGGACATATTTATACTGCCATCAAGTGTGATTTCTGTTATTAGTTCTGCAGATTACTTGATGTAGCTAGCTTGGGTACTGATGGCAACAAAGCTGCTGCTGTTTAGGCTTCAGTGAAGGTTTTGCCAGGACCCTGTGTACATTCTTGGTGGCTAAAGCCTGAGTTGCTATTGCTTAGCAACTGTTGATTTCTAACCAAATTAAAGTTACACGTACTGTAATAATTCTTAATAGAAAGGCATATGATATCGAGGAAGTGTGTGTGTGAGAACAGAGGGCTTGAAGATGGGCGTAAGCAGTTAATCAGCATGTGTGAGATGGAAAACTACAGAAATGAGCTCTAATGGTATAGGAGGCCCTGCCTTCACTACTGCTATGATGCAGTAAACTTCCGGAGGGGAGGGAAAAGTGAATTTGAGTATAACATTTAGTGTCTTTCTGTGAAAGCATTCCATATGTTCAGTTTCATTTCTTTAGAAGGTGGCAAGTTTTAGTCACTGATAATTCCCCTTTTCCCCTTTTACCCATAAACCTTAAAACTTTAATTAAAAGTCCTTGGAGAAAAGACCCCTTCTCCCCACATTTTATGGAATGAACTGCAAAATAGTATCCTCATATTTGTGCATTTGGGTAGTGCAAATGATGGTAATGAAAAATAAGTGCAGAGGATATGCCAACAGGTACTGCTCTTATCTGGTGGATTGAACATTTGCTTTGTATTGGACTGAACAGAAAACAGTTTTTCACTATCGCAGGAATTTTCAGGATTGCAAATTTTCAGAACTGCAACAAAACTGTGTGGTGGGTTGACCCCAGCCAGCAGCCAAACACCCACACAGCTGCTTGCTCACTCCCCTCTCCCACGGGATGGGGAGAAAATAAAAGGAAGGTGAGAAGACTCATGGACCAAGATAATGACAGTTTCATAGAGAAAGCAAGAGCTGCATGTGCAAGCAAAGAAAAAGGTATTCATTCACTACTTCCCATTGGCAGGCAGGTGTCAGCACACTCCCTGGAAAGCAGGGACTCAGCACCCGTAAAGTTTGTTTGAGGTCACCAATGCCATAATCACAAACATCCCTCCTTCCTCTATCTTTCCCCGATCTTTTATTGCTGAGCATGACATCATATAGTATGGAATATCCCTTTGGTCAGTTTGGGTCAGCTGTTCTGGCTGCATCCCCTTCCATAAGTCGGGGGAAGAGAAGGCCCAGAGACTGCGCAAGCACTGCTCAGTGGTAGCCACCACATTGGTGTGTCATCAACACTGTTTTAGCCACAAATGCACAGCACTGTGCCGTATGGACTGGCATGAAGAAAGTTAGCTCCATCCCAGCCAGACCCAGCAGAAGCTGAAACTTTTCATCTTTTTTTTTTTTTCTTTTTTTTCTTTTTTTAATGAAAAGCTGAAGAGGGGTATGGCCAATGGTGGCAATATGAGAAACCCAAACACATTCTTCTGCTTTTTATACTTTACTTGACATTACTTGACTTTTGGCATGCTGAATCAGCCTCCCTCTGTCTTAATGAATATTTACTCATTTAAATGATTTTAAATAGTTCCAACAGAAGAAACTTGGAAAGATCAAGGCCAGAACATCAAGATACTTTAAGCACTTGATCAGAGTGTGAGGGGCTTGCTTTCTAACCCCAAAGCTGACCCAGATAAAGTAACAGCTAACAGCTGCCTCTCCTAGGCTGAATCAGTGTCAAAATTAGCAAGTTCTTCTAAGGCAGATTTCCTTCTCTCTTTGACTAGAAGAGGAAGCCTTCATCAAAGGCTTGATACATTGATACATTCCTGCAAAAAAAACTTAGGTCTCAATGAGTTGATATTTTCTAAGATTAGAAAAACAGAAAAAAAGAAAAAACCCACCCCAACAACAAAAAAACCCAGCTTTATTTATCCATCAAGGAATAAGTAAGTCATGTAAAAGTTCCTCAGGAAATCCAAGAAGTTGGGTTGCATACAATAAGGCATGCTCAGAAGTTATGTTTTGAATAAGAAACTGCAGTTGTGTGTACAGCACAGAGCATAGCCGTCAGTGCTCTGATAGGTGATCATCCACACTGATGTCCTGTGGGAGATGATTCCACATATAAGAACTGATGGCGCAGCAGTCAACTTCTTTAACTCATTATATGCTTTCAATGCTAGAAACTGATGGCTGGAAAGGCGCTGATATATGCTGCTTATCAGGGTGACATCTTTGTGCTGTATTTAATGTTAGCTGCCACTTTCACACAGTCATGTTCTTCCTGCCATGTGTAAATACATGGTGTGTTTTCAGTGCCTTTGCCATTTTCCTTTGGTCTGACTCAAAATAAAGTTTAACCAATTGAAGTTCTTCTATGAACAGACTGCATAATTCAACTCAAATTAGCTTTTTGGTCAGAGTCCGGAGAATGAATACAAAAAGTTATATTACTTTCAAAATAAAGTCATTAGTAATCATTAAAGCAGCAGGCAAATGCAGACGGCATTACAGCTGCATAAAAAAAAATGGAACTGGAAGTCAAACATTACTACTAATCACTGCCATTGTCCTGAAAGAGCAGAAGTTAAGCACTGATTTAAACTCATTTTAAATCCCATTACTGGGAGACCAAATTGCTAAAAATGTGGAGGCCTTACTCATGGATTTCTATAGAACAAAACCAGCTTTGCATTCTGAAACACTCATAAATGTCCTTAAGAGATATCAGAATGACAGCCTAGGAACCATATCCAATTGCATAGGTGAATAATGGGTATGTGGAGGCAAGATTCCCAGTACTGTCTTGCTGATGTGACTTGACTCTGATGGGGTGAGAACCTGAGAATCTGACAGGTTATTTTATTCTCCTTGTCCTTTGATTCTGAGACAACAAAAGAAAGGTGAAAGTTCTGTAGTGATGGATACCTCTCCTGTGGGAATTGAAAGAATTCACTAATTCATTTTCAGCCAATGAGTTTGTCACTACCAGCCTGGGCTTGATTTGAGCAGTGCATCAGAAATGAAAATCTCAATATTCCATTTGCAGCTCCCTGACCTTTCTGGTGGCCCTACTTATGGCTTTGAATAAACAAAGATATGGAGAAGCAAAATGGGCCCAACAGTAATAATTTGTTTTCCGTTTGTAATGTGAGCTTGAAGACTCTTATACAAGCCTTTCTCCTCCTTCCCCTGAAAAGGAGTCTTTTAAATGCAGCTGTGGCTGAAATGCTGCATGACTGTATGTAACATCCCAGCAAACAGCAAAAGTTTATGGATGTCCTAAACAGTTATTAAAGTAAGATTGTGCAAACAACAGATTGCAATTGAAAGATACTGTGTTCAAGGTAATGATACTGCCCAAAATGTAACTGTAAATTCAATGATGTGTTAGTTCCCTGTATAGTTTGTGTCCCTGATTATCAGATCAAAGTGTCGGCTCTGCCATGCCATTGGATTGCTGTAGCTTAGCAAGTGATCATGTGTCTGCTGAGCCTTGGTAACTGAACTTGTTTACACCGTTATACTATTAGCAAATACGAGCTAATTCCAGGTACTTTTCCCTGCAGGCTATGGCTTAACTAATTTGACTTACCTTACAGGCAGATGGATAGTTACACCAGTAGAGCTGATATGCTTAAGCATATTAAACCATCAAAATTTGATCAGATACCTAAGCCGTTATTATTAAAGAGGTTTTTTGTTGAATTTGTCAGCTGTGTGAGTTCCTCCAAAGAACAAGCTGGATGTATGCCTGACGATGCATTGTTGCCAGGGCAAGAAAAGGCCAGGCTGACATCTGTCCAAAGTACCTTTAGTGTACTGCAGATACAGGAGTAGAAAGAGCCCACGTGCATAATGTCAGTGACTTTGGCTCTGCATGGCTACAGGGATTTGCCCATGTACAGACCTCAATGAGAAAATCTTCTAGTGAACAAGGTCTGGAACCTATTTTACTTGTGTAGCTCAAGTAGGATTAACAACACCTAAATGTGGAAGAAATTTAGGTCGTCCTCCTCACAGTGTAGCATCTACAAACATGAATGCAGATCGGGAGGTGACCTGAACAAATAGCATTGTTGCTGGGAGAGCAAATATTTGTGTTCAGTTTCTCAATTCCTTTTTAACTAACCATGACAATCTGGCTTAATGTCATTTTGCTTTAAGCCATCAACTGAGAAATGGAGGTGAAGAGCCCAGCCACCCAGCGCTCCCCTTAGTCCCTGGAGAGGTGAGCTGAACAGTGATCAATCCAGAGCTTCCCGCTCCTCTCCATTAACAGTAAAAGACAAGGGTGCCCAGGCTCCAAGGTGCTTCAGTGAAAAGCCTATGCTTGGGAAATGAAATGAAAAATTCATCTCTTTTGGTGAGATCAATCCAATGAACTTTAGGATTAGGAACTGGCTGAGCATCTGCACACCTTTTTGCAACATCCTAAATATTGATTCTGCCCACCCCACAATACACAGTTTATCATTTTGCTTTCCAATTTCACTGGCCACACACAGAATTGATTCTCCTTCACCTTCGTTTCTGTTTGTGTCATAGGGAAAGTCCAAATAACCCAGCAGCTTCACAGGTTGTAGTCAAATGTCACAACCAACAAACAGAAAGGTCCACCTCAGCCCCAGTGTAATTGGTTTTAAAATGTAAGAGGTCAGTGTGTCTGTGTATCCTAAGCAATCACAGAAATACGTGCTACATATTACACAGTTTCTAGAGCAACTAGAGAGGACCCGAGGAGGGTCGCTGTCACTGTGCAGAGTGCTAAACAAATGCCTTAGTGAGAAAGCTCTCTGTGGTGAGGTAGCTGGCAGAAGCCTTTTCTTCGTAAAGCACAACCTTCCTGAAGCTGAAACTGTTTATGGGTCAGTTCCAAACAAATTCCTTCTTTAAGTAAAAATGTGGGGGGACAAACCAGAATTTCAATTGTTGAAGCACCCCATTTTGACATTTTTAGAAGTTTCACTTTTCCAGCTCAAACATGTGTTGCTTCAGATCTCTTTTAATTTGTGGAAAAGGTCAAAACTGTATGGAGTTATTTGGAAAATACAGAAGTTTCTTTCATTTTAGACTCTCACTTAACAATTTTACTAATTTTAAGTTAATTCTGAGATTTTTTAATTTGTAGTTGAAAATTGCTATGAGAAGGAAAAACAGTTCCCTTGCTGTTTGTAATTACGTGCAGGCCTTCATTAAAGACCTTGTGGTATAACTAACTCAGTAGAGCATATAGTTGGGAGTACACATGCATGCACAAAATCTTCAGGTGAGCTTTAACCTGTGACGTGTCACTTGCACTTCAGTAGTATTACAGCTGAGGTTGGAAGAAGAGGAAGAAAAGAAAGACTCAGAGCGGAGGGCTAAAAGGAAAAAGAAGACAAAAATAAAGCAGATCTCTGAAGGAGATGGAAATGGGATATGGGACAACGGAATGGGTTAAAGTTCAGAAAGATGAAAGCAAGCAGCTGAGAGAGTAAGACTTGCATTGCAAGTGCATTGGGGACGGCGGGGGGGGTGTAGGAACTGATGACCAACCACTGGAAAATACACTAAGGCTGAGGGATGGATCTGAGCCACTGAGCATAACTTCAGTAGTATCCACAGGACAATGAAAACATAGGACGAAGAAATAAGGCACCCTGATCCATCAGTCTTTGCCTGCTACAGATGCTCCAGAACCGTGATTCTTTCTAGGAAGAAACCTTGTTTTGGTTACTGCTATTTTTGAGAGGGAAAAATGGCTCACTTGAAAGGTACTGGCCTTCCATATCTGCTTAGATTGCCAAAAGGAAGCTATGTACTATATTTTATGTAATCATATTTACTTAATAAAGAAAAAATCAGCTGTCAATCATACCACCCCAGCATTGAAGTGTTCACAGAAATCCTCACCAAAATTGGCTTGTGTAGGAATGAATATATTTGAGCCCTTCCTCTGCTCTCCTTTCAACCTTTCACATACAAAAAAACCATACACATCCCGTCTCTGGTAATATGGAGCTTCATCACCTAATGTGAGAAGGCCTTATTGAGGGTTTTCACCACTGCAGCTACTAATAGCTAATTTCAGTTTTCAGTGAAACTGCTGACTTTGCCCTCACATCCCAGCAGGGTCAAAGGTTTTTCATGCTAAATGTCTCCTACCTTGGTAAACCAGTGACCGCTATGACTCATCATATATCCCAGATCAGTGTAACAAATGCAGTTCTTCTCTAATGTTAAAAGATCTTACTTACTGAACATTTGAAAGACAGGGACAGTGCTCAGACCTTTTGCCCTACTGTAAAACAAAGCTGTAAAAACAGATTGCCGTGACCTGCTAGTAATAATTGTTGTAGATCTGGTTATGGTTTTTACCAAACAGTAAAGTAAATATAGTGTGAGCATATCTAGTTTTAACCTGAAAATGGAAAGGTTACAAAACCCGTGTTCTGTCAAACATAGTTTAACATTGGAGTTCTCAGTCATTTTTAAGGACAGTCTTAAAGAAATGGTTTTCCTCAAATGCATTTGAAATATTGAAAAGAAATTGAAAAAAATTGAAAAGACTAATTGCATCTACAGTTTATTTTTTCTAAATGTCTATTCCATTTTCCATGCATATGCAGAAGACAGAAAGAAGATCATTAAATATCTACACCCATCCAGTAAGACAAAGATCCTGTGTTTTCTCTTCACAAACCAGGGAAATCCAGGGACATTTTGTGTATTTCTAGGAGAGGTTTAAGCGAAGTTTTCTGACTTGTATACTCCCCTCTCACTACTGGACTTTGTCCTACACTTTGTCCTGGCATTCTTCCTCACTTTGGTCTAAGTATGTTTTCATATAATTTCTTCAGGTATTTTAATAGACTCAGTAAGCATTTTACTTCTCTGACACCACAGTTAAGCCTTTGCAGCTGTGCAAAATCATCCTAACTGTGTTCCTGACCTGCATTTTCTATTTAGTCTCTGCCAAGGCCCAAGATAGACTTCTTGGACCTCCTCAGGTGTCCACTGTGGTAGCAGCTGCAAGTCCTTCCAAGAGTTGTCGCAGCAGGTGGAAGATGAATGCATACAAAAGGCAGTTGTTGCATTTTACCCGGGGGGTGGAAAAAGTATGGATTCTGAAGAGCTGTAGGAGGGAAGAGCTGAAGGTTTTTCTGGGTATTCAGAAATCTTGGGCTCACAGAATAAGGGTCATTATTCACAATAATTAGCTAATATATTCTTTAATATTCCCATTTTTTAATATAGAAGTTTTGGGATTCCTCTCACAGATCCTGAAAAGCAATAAAAGGTATATGGCTCATTCAGGAGCTTGACACAGTCATTCAGCTGTGAAAAATCGAGGAATAAGGGGGTTTTAGGAATTTCCTAGGCTGTTTGAAGTGCACAATCACACGGATTCGCTTCTGAACACAATGTGTTATTCCTGGCTCGCTCTTTTTGCTTGCAGTCATTTGTTAATTTTGATAAGGAGAGAGAGGGTTATTTAACTGAATTAGTCATTTAAATTCTAGACTGACTGAAAAGTGAATCTGCTTTAACACTCCACAGCATTATCCAACACCTTTGTGCATTTATTGCTTGAAGAGGAGCAGGGAAGAGGAACTTGCAGATCTCTGGGGTAAAAGGAATAAGGAAGCTCAGAAAGGCTTCCAAGGAGCAAAATGACCCTGGCTGGCTCAGAAAAGGCTGCTGTGGGGAACCAAAGCCTTTCAGGGTGATCACCACGATATTGCTAAGGCAACACGTGTTTTGTGGATGATTTTCAGCTGCCAAAAGCTGGGAGGCGGGAGTTGGTGCTGCCAAGACCAAGATGACCCCTGACAGCTTCTGTGATTCCCTGCAATATATTTAATTTTACACTTTTTCCGAAATAGGACCTGAAGGACACAGCCAGCTTCCTCTCCTTGATTTAATAGACTGTGTGCCTGGCTACTCTCTCTGATAGCTGAAGCCTGGTTTCACAGTCCTGTTATAGAATCATAGAATCATAGAATCATTAAGGTTGGAAAAGACCTCTAAGATCATCAAGTCCAACCATCAACTAACACCACCATGACTCCTAAACTAGGCCCTGGAGTGCCACGTCTACACCTTTTTTGAACGCCTCCAGGGTAGACGACTCTACCACCTCTCTGGGCAGCCTGTTCCAATGCCTAACCACTCTTTCGGTAAAGAAATTCTTCCTGATGTCCAATCTAAACCTCCCCTGACGCAACTTGAAGCCATTTCCTCTCGTCCTATCGCTAGTTTCTTGGGAGAAGAGTCCAGCACCCGCTTCCCTACAACCTCCTTTCAGGTAGTTGTAGAGAGCGAGAAGGTCTCCCCTCAGCCTCCTCTTCTCCAGACTAAACAGCCCCAGTTCTCTCAGCCGCTCCTCATAAGACTTGTTTTCTAGTCCCTTCACCAGCCTCGTTGCCCTTCTCTGGACACGCTCCAG
>WAAD01011710.1:45408-124835 GCA_013389945.1 Fregata magnificens
CCCCCCGGCATCCACCAGAGGAGGGAGACTCTCCCTGGCTCTCTTTTTCCTGTTAATGTACTTGTAGAAACATTTTTTATTACCTCGTATAGCAGTGGCCAGATTGAGCTCTAGCTGGGCTTTTGCCTTCCTGATTTCCTCTCTACATGACCTAACGAGCTCCCTGTACTCTTCTTGAGTAGCCTGCCCCTTCTTCCAAGCGTGATAGACTCTCCTTTTTTTCCTGAGCCCCAGCAAAAGCTCCCTGTTCAGCCAGGCCGGTCGCCTTCCCCGCCGGTTCGTCTTACGGCACACGGGGACAGCCTGCGCCTGCGCCTTTAAGACCTCCCTCTTGAAGAGTGCCCAGCCTTCCTGGACCCCTTTGCCCTTCAGGACCGCCTCCCAGGGGAACATCTGGAACTATGCCATATAAAAGTGGACAGGCTGGATGAAAGCAAGGCACCAGGAATTCCACACCTTCTGGGGGTGGGGAGGGTGATTGTTTGGTTTTAGCAGTCTAGGTAGTAACCTGAGCTAAGTAAAATGCTGGGATTCTTCAATATTTATTAGAGTAATATATAAGAGAAATGTGTTTGTGTTTGGAAAGCCAAACAAATTGTCTCTTTTGGGCACAACTTAGTATGAATAACAAATTCTCTGAGTTATGAAATGGGCAGCTGAAAATAAAAAAAAAAAAAAAAAAAAAAAAAAAAANGTGGAAAAACCCATACCGTAAAGCCGTTTGAGTTTCTGGCTGCTGTGTCTGAAAATGGCAGGGCAGCGTAACAAAAATGTACAGAGAAGAGTGAGAAGGATGATGAAAGATTTAGAATGGCTTTGCCATAATAAAATACTAAACAGATTGATTCCTCGGTTTGGAAAAGAGAGGACTGAGGCAGGGACATGGTAGATGTCTACACAATTATAAATGATACAGACATAGTGAATAGGGATCGATGATCCATTATTTTTCACAACCAAAGAACTAGGGGCACCTAATTAAATTATCAGGCATGCTGATAAACAAACAAAAAGGAAATTCTTTTTCAAATAAAGCATAATTAAATTGTGAGGTGCATTGGCACAGGATGCGGTAGAGGCTATCAGTACAAATGGGCTCAGAGAAGATTAGATGAATCCATAGAGGATAGATCCATTGGTAGTTATTAAAAATTATGTTCTAGATTAAACTTCCATCTCAGGAAGTCCCTTAAGTGCTGATTGCAGGAAGTTGGAAAGATATTCTAGGCAATCTACATATTTGCCCTGTTTCCAGCAGCATCCACTTCGGGTCAGTGCTGGAGCCAGCACACTGGGATGAACAAATCTTTGCCGAATCCATCAGGAGCACTTTTATGTGTGTGTGTGAGAAAACACAAGAACAAAAAAAGAGAGGACGTGATGAGAAAAACAAAAGCAACTTAATTAAACAATGACTTCCTCTTACTGTTAATACTTTTCACACAGGCCTCTTGCAAAGGAAACCTCAATAAGCTTAAATCTCCTACTATCATCTTTACTTTTTACTTCAATCATAATTTACCCAGCCCTGCTGTGCTTCTCTGTATTTGTTGCTTACCAGCATGCTATCAAAACAATGCACAAGAATATTGTGTTTGACAATACTGCCACCTGGGCTACATCTGTAGTAGTAAATTAAACAGTGCCAGGAAAAAGGCCCAACACACAGGAATTTGATTATTTATAATATTGGTTAGAGAGGTCCCTTAGTTTTAAGCTTGGCCAACTAATTTTCACTGTCCCAAATAATTCCCAGGCTTAACTAGGGAGTTAGCACGGGAAAGGGACCATTCTCAGTAACAGTTTGGATGGAGCCAGCCTGTTCTGGACTGGTCAGCTAGACCACGTCAGTTGACTTCATGGCCAGAGAATGGGCCTTCCCCATGCCTAATTTACTATATAGATGTTGTAACATTGATTGGATGAGATCTCTTGGAGAGCTGTTGCCCTCCAGGGAGGCACACCTCCCTGGCACACCCCAGGAGGGGTGAGGGGGGCATAAAACAGCACCCAGGCATGCATGCGTTTGGTCATTTCCCTGAGGTCAGGATCAGCCTAATGACAGTTCTCAGTGATGCACACCCTGTGGCAGACTGGGGATATCTTTGGCTAGGGCCAAAGGCCACCTGCAAGTAATGCTTTAATTGGATAGCAAGCCAGTGGACTTTGAGGTACAGGAGATATCTTCTAGATCTCTAAGTATCTCTAGTCTGGAAGAGGCGATTTGGTTTTCTCAGATCATGGAGTGATACGGTGAGAGTCCTGTATTCATACTCTGGACGTATTTTATGCTCTGTAATTATGTGATTAAATGAAGTTGCACCTGCTGCTTAATCCAGACGTTTTAGGACCTGTGTTTTCTTTCATCTTTTGTCAGAGTTAGTATGCCAGGTGCTATATAAGACAGAACTAAAAGAACAACAGCTACCATAGGGAGCTTACAGGCTGAAAGAAAAGCACACATAGAAAAAAGTCAGTGGCAGGTCCAGAGCAGGCCAATAATAAATAAATTAAAAACCAATGAACTGAGAAGTTCAATATCAGTTGTAGTTCAGTCTTGCTCTTGTATTGTGGTGGAGAAGGCAGTTAATTGATTATAACTCTTGCTGATGTGAGCCTTTTAAAGTATGTGAGCAACAAGTCCACTGAGACTAGGGCATGGATAGGTTATGGAAGAAGTATGGTTAGGAGATGGAAACAGCATGCCTGGTTATTAAGGGCGGAATGAATGCATAAAAAATGAGGGCCAACATAGAGGCATGTCTTGGTGCAAGACTTTGCAGGTGAAGAAAGAGAATTTAAACTGATAGGTCAGGCTCAGAGAGTAGATTGAGAGGTTAAAACTGAGATGATAAAATTTGAAGGATGGGTAAAGTGATTATTGAACTGAGGAAAAGCAGTGATATCAGATGGTTTCTGTGCAGTGACTGTCAAAATGCTCACTTAGACCACAGGCAGACAGGAACAGGATAGAAGAGAGTATGTGTCCATTAGCTCATACAGAAACTTCACTTCCCTGACCCAGAACACAAAGTAACATCCTACTGACCCTCAATCCAGTACCAAGTGCAGCTCAGGCACGATTCAAAATTGACCCCCAAAAGATTAGCTGCGTCTTCTTTACCCAAGTTTTACATGGATGCAATTCAGTGGCCTTCAGCACTTTTATTTTGGATTTACATTGGACTGTAACCTATTCTCTAGACACAGAAAACTGAGTAGAAGCAGCTAAGGCTCCCTGTGTACTTGTATCTCATCAGGAACACAACACACACCTGAGCAATGGCAGCAATCATCCCTACCATAGTGCACACCCTTGTCCAGATTTGGCCCATGCCAAACAGTGCTTCCCTAGGTAATGTCTCCTTAGCAGGGTAAGGAACAGCACAACTTGTGAGCTGTCAGGGGTGCACTCCTGACAGACATCCAGCCTGTTGAGGACAAAAGCTGTGCCGTGCCAGCTTCATCTCGGGCGCTGGCCCATGTCATTTCCCACTGTACATGTAGTACATGTAGGGTTGAATGAGCCGTCTTGATCTGTCAAGCTGGTTCCAGCTCAGCAATGTCTCCTGATGTTTCCAAGCTTAAGTCTGGAGAACTTCAGCTGTGAAAGATTCCTATCACAGTCTTGAGTGTCATCTGTGCAGTGTTGCACTGGAATGCATGACAGATCCATCACATTTTTAAAAAAGAAAATGAGATACTAGATGTAAATGACAGTTTGTGCTCTCCTGTTTATGTATATCACAGCATCATTTTACTATACATTCAGCTTTCACAGAAGCAGACATCTCTGCACTTTTAAAGCCTATCATTTTTTGTCACTATTTTGAGCCCTGTTGAGAGTGACGATTTCTCCCACTATTTTTTAGTTTCAGTTTCAGAGGCAGGTTTTTGTTTTCGATTTAGACCAGCCTGTGATGCAGTAGTTTGTATATTGAGAAGAGATTTTAACTAGTAATTGTGTCCCTTGTCTGTGGACTGTGTGTTCCGTACATCATTTAAAACCTTAAATTGTAAATCAACCTATTTTCATAATCTCATCTTTGTTTGCAATTCATTGCCCATCAAAACATTCCATGCTAAGACTACCATTTTCCTCTGTGTCCATTGGTGTAGAACCTTCTACCAATAGGCTCACCTTGAGCAAAGGGCAAGCTGAAATACTATAGATCTATGAGATGATAGAGGAGGTGAATGACATAAGATGAATGCACGCATTTTATGACACTTGAATTTCAGCATGCACAAGAATTCTGTGATAATCTGCCTGACTTCATTACCATGAGATATGAAGGTTGCTGCTGTGCTCATGAATGAAGGATACGCTTTTCATTTCTATGGTCAATAATAAAAATGGTAATTTCTAGGGAAAATGTAAACTGAATAAACAAAGACCATGTATGTCTGTTGCTGAAGGAATAATATGACTTTGAAGTACAGTTCAACCTCCCACAAAGATTGTCTTTGTAATACTGCAAGAGCCACTGAGACTTTAGATTAATTTATGCTTCATAAGTGCAGAATACAAAAATTTAATCTCTTCAAGGGCTGAAGGAACTGACAGTAGCCTTTTGAAAAGACAGTCTAAACAATGAATTAGAGATGTGAATAGGTATAGTCATAAAATATAAAGAAATAAGAAGTCCTCATGCTTAGGAAGTAAACTAATCACTAAGAGGTACTCATATCCCTCATGCAGATTCATAAGCCTAAGGGAATCACAAAGGAATTCTAGGTTCCTTTGAAACATTTGCAATTGACCCTATTCAAAACAGAATACAGCTTTTTTGCAGGATGGAAATTCTAACTTTTTTGGGCTTTCTGTAAGCTCTTCTAGACAACAGGCTCACTGACACTAACAAATGTATTCATATAGGGTAGCTACAAGACAGAAATGAATTCTAATCCTAATTCTACTGGATAATTGAGGCAGAAAGAGATTAACTGAATTGTCCAAATTTGCACAGGAACTCTTACAGCAAAGTCAGAATCTGACTTATGGATCCCACTGCATGACCTTTCCCTTTCATTTTGAAAAGGAAATTCATTTTCTTTTTTTCTCAAACACTCCAAACCCATAAATGTTTAGTCTAGTTTAGCCTACCACTGAAATTTTAGTCTACTTTTGGGCACAGCTTGTGAGAATAATGCTGACTTCTTGCAAGGGAGAAATAATATTATGCATTTTATTTTCTTTGGATCATTCTATAAGTGTTCTGAATATATTTACATGATATAACTTTGGAATAAATTAATAGCTGCTTTTTCAAAAATACAAAACTACTGTTTCAATGTAAAGCTTCTTTATTATGAAGTTAACAGTAAGATCTCTTAGTTACTTACATGAATGTAAAGGATCCTTCAGAATATTTTTGTTATAACTTTCATTTGATTTGTTACTCCTGTGCAGCCAAATTAGAGGACAGGCATATGAGTTATACAATATAGGCAGATCATGTGAGCAAAGTCTCCATGGAAACTGCCTAATTTGTGCTTTTATTTAATTAGAGTTGTCCATTACGTCTCCAAATGTAATTTAATTTAAATTCATATGCCAGTCATTTTTTAAATTGTTTATGACTTTTTATCCGTCAGTTAACGAGATCTCTGGTAGGCTGTATTTCAGCAGAGTGAGTTTATTTAACAATTGAGTTTATAAACAGGATGTTTATTTGACAGCTCAGCTTATCCAACATTCTTAACATCCTCAGGACTTATTTTCTATGCAGTATCTGTGCTATACTACCCATTGTTATCAATTGTATATTCTTAACCTCATGAATTGTCAAAACCAGGAACAATTGTTTGAGAGTACCCACATGAGTATATTCACTCATTTTGCTTGCTGTGAGATAATTGGGAAGAAATCATAGTACAAATAAAAAGTGCAACCAAGACCGAGAAATATGCAAAATGCTTGTATTTGTTAAATGGAGCATTGAAACAGGCAGAACAGCGTGTCTGTTGTAAGCTGAACCACAAAAACCAGCTTGTCTGATACAGGGATTGAGGTACTCTTAAGAAAAGTCTGAGTTGGTTCAAACTTACGGGAACATCTGCCTGAGGATATGAGGAACATGAACTGATGTGAGTTATTTAGAAGTCATCAGTCCTTGGTCGTCCGCTAGAGAAACATGGTCTGCAATACCTCATTTTGTCTTTCTCTGAAGAATTGCTGGTTGAACGTATAGTGAGAGGCTACGGAGTACTCCATTCTTTCGCTGTTCTTTTGAGATGTCTGTGGTTGTAACATGTACAGATGGTAAGAAAGAGTACGGTGGAAGACTGTATATACTCAAACAACCACTCAGCTGAGACACCAGCAAATATGGATAATAGGGCAAAAACATTTTTAAAAAATTAAAAAGATAGTATGGTATACTTACATGAAACACATTACTGTGATATTTTGTATCCTAATCTATGTATTCTCAAGCCAATCTTGTACCTTAAAGAAGTGTTACTGACCCAATTTTCTATATGCAGCTCCATGTTAGAAATATCTGAGTTAGGTGGCAGGTCCAAGTTAATTTGTATGCCAGTGTGACCAGAGAGCAATGCAGAGGCAACAAGCTGCAGTTCTGAAAGCAATATAGACACTGCACTCAGGCCATTCAGCAGGTTCCTGCGTACCTCACTGCATTCATACAGCATAGAAATATCATCTAAGCTTAAGTACTTTTCTGGAATTACAGAAGTTGTCTCTGGCACAAAAGTAAATGTTATTGATAGGAGAAAGTCACCATCACAGCATTATCAGAGTTCAGAACTGCAGAATTGAAATGGTTGTGAATAAAAGGTAAAGAAAGTGGCCTGCAAATCATGAGTGGCATTATTATCATCAGAAGTGGGAAGTGCTAAAGGTACAACTGGAAGACTGACAATAATAATTATTCCTGGAATAAATACTTTAAGGCTAAAAGACAGTAGAATTCAACGTGGCTAAGCAAAGCTGAAAAGAACAATGTAAAAGATGTTAAAAAAAAAGGCACTTATGAATATTATGACACTAGTGATGTGAAAACGTCTGGCAAAATTAAAAAAAAAAAAAAGAAGAACACTAGAACAACTGGCAAAGAGGAATAGATACTGCAGATAATAGCACCTCAACAGCTTCACAGCATCAGAGATACTGAATGGTAACAGGTATCACTGAGTGGATTTAAAAACTAGTGGAGAGTTTATGTCTGGATATACAAAAATATCAGAGTTATTAAATAGCTAATTTGTTTCTGTCTTTTCAGAAGAAGAGGGTGGAGATCTGCTCAAGTCGGGCTTCAGTTTTCCAGGGACGCCAGAGGAGGAGCTAGGTACAGATACATCTCTCAGATAACTTGTACTGCTTGTACATCCAGAGGCTGGGTGCAGCCATGGGGGTGAGGAGGCAGGAGGCTGCTCTGTGGTACAGCCTTTCTCCAGCCACAAAGCCCACAGCAGGAATGGCACCAGGCGGTGTTAATGAGAGTGGCCAGAAACCACTCAGTCCAATCCTTCTGGGAATTTCTCACCTGCTATATAAGGTTAGAGAATCGAAAGCAGAAAAACATCAGATTTGGGTAACGTCCAGGCAACAAAGAATTCAAAAGAAGGTGTTCAAGGAAATGATTAACTTTCCTTCTTTTGTCTTTTTCTTTTTGTCTTACCCCTTAGAAAACATAATAATTGCAGAAAGAGTTTTCAGTGTTACCTTTTAAATTTTAAAAAATAACAGAAGCAAGAAGAAATCAGAAACTCATAGAGCCCATGAGTGAAATCTTGATACCTCTGCCTCACAAAGCTAGTAGTAACATGTCCCACTGGCTTCAGTGTAGCCAGATTTATACCTTTTAGATTGTGCAAAACAACTGTGTTCCTGTTCCTGGAATTTCATACTCAGATTGTCACTGTTTTGTGTGAAATCCATCAAAATTTTGATTTATATGCAATTACTTTATGTGGTTATTTTTGGAAGAGGAATATGGAAAGTGATTTCTGTGTGTTTGCTAGTTAAAGCTCCCTTTACTCAAAGTGAGCGTACTTACATTTCAGAAGTTAGTGTAACAGTAATTTTTCTCCTTTTATGTATAAGCTCATGTTAATACATTCCAACAGTTTATTTTGTGTTATTAGGATATTTTTGTATTTGACAAGAATATTACAAACTCTCACCCTGACCTTATTGTTGCACATTGATAGGAAGATAAATCATAGTTGCTATATTAGGGAAAAAACCAAACAGTTTGAAGAAGGAGCATGAATTCAGGCAGGGGATGTCATTATGTTTAAATAATCTCTTAGAACAGGATTTTCTGAAACAAGTAGTGTTGCCACTCAGTTACACTCAAGTCAGGGAGTTCCATAAACCTTCAGTGTAAAAATATCAGTATTGGACTTGTTTTTCCACTTAATATTAAAAACAAGTGAAAAAAAGCTACAGGACAAGTTCCAAAGATCAGACAGAAGGATGTGTTAAGGAAGAGACTGAAGAACCTTCAGGCAGTTTCTGCCTTAATTAAAATAGTGTAAGAGGGAAGATACAGTTAAACATGAGGCTCCCTAGGAATCTCACAAGTGAATCCTATGGAGAAGTCATGGAATGATCACATCTCTCAGCCTTCTTGGACATTTGGGGGCTTTTTGCCCTCCTGCCACATTTCACAGCACACAGGAAGGAGTTCAGATGCCCCGGGGTAGAATTCATCTCATCTAACAGTTGGAAAGTAATTCAGATGTAGATGTCTAAACTGTAGATATCTGGACTTCCTTTAGAGTCAATGAAGAGTGATAGACTTTTCTAGGACATAGCAGATTTGGCCTACTTTAGAAGCTTAACGTAGGGTGAGATGAATCATGCCCTAGAAGTATGTCAAAATTGTTCTCCTTCCCATTTGGTTGAGAAAGAACTGCAGGATTTCTGAAGCCAGAGTAAGTGATGTATAAGTCAATAGTATTAAATGTCAGGTGTGTACAGGAGTAAGGACCCTCATATGAAATAGGTAATCAAAGGTTACACAAAGATATTCACTAAACTGATCAATCATCCAGCACCCTGATTAGGAAGAAGATGGGGGATTAGTCAACAGAAATGAGGAACAGTAAAGTAAAAAACAAGAATAAAATTACAATCAGACTACAAAGCAAGCAAGCTGCTTTCAAAAACTTCTGCTAATTATGGCCAGAGGACTGAAAAAAAAAATATGTTAAAAGCAAAGAAAGATCTGTCCTTGCTCCTGAATTTTGAGTCCCTATTGGAGTCCTCTGAAAGTCAGTACCAAAGATCACTAGGTCATGAATGGAGAGAGGTGGATGGCTTTAATATTTTCAGAAGGAAATCCTGTCCTCCTGACTTAGCTGCCAAACTGTAGATGGCCAAAATAGGTGGACTGGATGCCATCAGTAATGTCAAAACATATGATGTCCCATTCTCCCTTAGAGAGAATCACTGTAAAACAAGAAGGAGCATAATATGGAAGATGGAAATTGGAAAGACTTTTATAAAAGTTTTGGGATAGTCAGTTAAGTTCAGTGTAGACAAGCTCTGTAGTTACATCTGTGCTAGTGATTAACACCACTACAGACAGCTGGGACATATCTGTCTGTCTGTCTGTCCCCTGGTGTTGTGTTCCGTTACTTGAAGATTTGAGTTCAAATCCATGAACTTAACATAACATTAGTGAAAAAGCTACAAACTATTAAATCTTTCTCAGTCTCCACTTTTTCTTGCAGTTGCACATGTATAAAGTTAAATATTCATTGGTGAGAAATCTGAATCGGGGTGGATACTCCAACCACCGTCTATGGAAATGGGCTCTTTCTCTCTCTATGAGAGACTATGTCATTATTTTGTATGAACAGCCTCAGTCTGAAGGACTGCTGGAGACATTCATTCCCGAAAAAAACCACAGAAAGGGCTTTCCTTGAGAAGTAAAATAATTACCCCAAGTCAAGGCAGAGTAGAGATGATATTCTCTGAGGTAGCTCTAACTGCAGGGCCATCCATTATTCTAGACTCTCACTGTCCCAAGGAGCTTCAAGTTACAATCTCTCTGGTACTGAAAAATCTCTGGCTCCAGGCCCTTATTTGTAAAATGGGTTTAATATTTCCTAGTGAGGTTTCAGGGCTTTGGTGGGAATTAATTAATGTTTGCACAGTATCTCACCAGAGTGAAAGTGCTGAATAGTCACTAAATAATATTATTAATACAATGATCCACTGCCTTAATTGGGAAAAGGTATCAAGGGATGGGACTGATCTCACCTCTTTTACGTTATTGATTCTATAAAAGACCTCATTAGTTAAAACAGGCAGAAATGCAATGGGTTCCTTCAAAAAAAGCTTACCCAAGCATTCATAGTCTGTTCTCAAGAACAATATTTCATAGCTTTTCCATTACCATTCATTTGTTAACAGAGTTCGGGGTGATAAGTATTGTCATGGTTACAAGATTCACAGTCACACCTTTTCACTAGGAATATCTCAAATAAGCAACCTGATAAAGGTAGCAGGGCATGGTGGTGACATGCGTGATCTCAAGCAGCTCACTCTAAGTCTCATGGAAACTGGAGTTCTTCCAATTCCAAGCTTTCTTCTAGCTGGTGGATATAAAATCTGAACAATGTTAATGTGTTAGAAAGTAAACATTTTATGAAACTACTCTTTTCTATGCAAACTGGAAATTTCTCACGGTCTTATTTACTTTAGGCATGTATAGGGTAAAGCAACAATTTGCTTTGGGTGTCAAAACCAAATGTGCAATCGTAACAAGAGACATGGAAAATGTGCCATGTTAAAAATGCATTCAAATAGTAAAAGAAATATGTGAGCAGGGAAGATGGGATGAACTTTTCTTTAAATACAGATTTTAATAGGTAGTACATGCACAGAGTAAAGAGGGAAAAATAGATTATTGAAAAAATTATTTTAACTCCTTCTTATAAGTAAGGAAAACATTTATTTTACACAAGTTTAACACTTAGCTTCTAATGTTAAGCAAAGAAGGAGAACTTGCAGTAAAGGCTTTTTGTTTTAGTAAATTACTGTTTTCTTTTCAGGAAACGGTATTAAGTTGATATTAAGAAAAAGGTTAAAACCTATGAAACAGGTTGCAGTTACTAATAGTGCTCTTAACCTGCCCCAATTGCAAAGCAAACTGTAAGGGAGTTTGAGGGCAGGTTACAAAAATGTATTTTTATTTCATAGTTGATGCAGTCGTGCTTTTGATTAATTGGTACGGTTCAAGTGTCAGACAGTAACTCATGGTTATTCAATCACTGTTGATTGCACAATCATGCCTTTACGACCTTATGTGTTGAAAGGAAGGAAGGATATAGCCATTCCTGAAATAAAAAAAAATAAAGTCCTAGATTTCCAGTCTGTCTGTCTTTGTACCTAATTGTCCAGCCTTCCTCAGTGCAGTCAGTGTCTGAACACTTTACACTTTTCGTGGGTTTTAGCTTCACATAACAGGCACGACAGGAAATTTTCCCAAGGACAAACAAGGGGTTGGCAGTGGGCGCTTGGTTCTCCTCTGTGCAAGATCCATGCCTCAGTCCGCCTTCCCCCAGAGCATCCAGGGATGGTTAAACAGCTGTAGACTTTGACTGGGGCTGGTGGGACTTCAGTCAGACTCAGGGCTTGGCCACACAGTATAAACTGTCCCTGTAATTAGCAGGCATAGTAACAAATATTTTATTTTAAATTCTCAGATGGGCATTATCCCAGAGACTGAATGTTTCTCTGCTTTCTGACACTAACCCTCAGGTACAGAAGCTACTTTTTTTCTTGTGCTATGGGGAACTGAGGTAGGGAGTCTACAAGAGATGTCCACAAAGGTTAACTTTAACCCAGTGAGGCAAAGTAAATCCTCTCAGTGGCTACTGTCATCACTTCCCACAGCCTTATCCTGGACCATACAAAAAATTCATGGCTGGACAGGAAATCTTGACTGCAGATTTCCCAAGTTAGTCCTCTAACCACAGGACTATCTTTCTTCCATATAATAAAAATATGTAGACAGGTGTGGAGATATAAAAGTCAATTAAACTTACAAGAGGTTTTAAATACGAGATGCCCTGATATGTCTCTGTGTCACTGTCTTATTTGCTTATTGTGACTAGCTGAAGAGATTCTGAAAAAAATAGCCTTTTTTTTTATTCCATCATACCTCTAAATAATTCCACTTCAAATCCTTTCTTTTCCTGTACCCAGAAATCGTAGTGTAGAAGTTTACTGATGATGATTAAGACCACAGAAAATGTTCATGAAATGATGGGGAATGTTTTTCAGAAAATAAATTTTGAACTTTAAATTCCTTTTAGTTATGCTTGAGAGCTGATTCTGTGAATTACTTTCACTGGTAGAACAAAATCATATCATATGGCCTGAGCATCATATAAAACCATGCTAACTATCCTGCATTTTAATTATAGGCTGTTGGCAACAAATGCCTACTAACAATCTGCAGACCAGAACCTATTTCTAAAAATTAAACACCTCATAACGTCAGATAACTCTGCAAAAATCCCATTAGGCCCAAGGTCAATTCACAAACAGAAGAAGATATTTGTAAGGATGTAAGATTAATCAAATAGGTTATTTGTTATGAATTATTCATCCGTTTCTACTACAGAATGCAAAGGGGCTTACGCATTCGTTACTTTGCCAAGAAGCAAATATTCTTGCCCTAAATGATTTGTGCATTCTGACAGGGCTGTCCAGCTTGAGGAGGCTCCTAGGTTCAGTTGCAGAGGAAATATGTTTTTTCCAAATGGGGAAGCTTCATCCCATGGTTAGACCACATCTGGACTACCGATTCCAGTGTCTCCACTGGAACAAATGAAAGACCTTTACAAGGAAAAGAGAGAGAGAGAAGTGGGGAGAAGGTGAAACAGCTTGAGTTAAGTTTCACATGTGGGATGTGGGATGTTAGCAAAGGAGGGATGTTTTTCTCTCCCTCATGCCCTGCTGATCTCTGTAACACCTGGGTGCATAGTTGATCCGCAACGTTTACTTTCCCATAGAGAATGCAATGGCTGCAATGGAGATGAGAGACTGACTCATCTGACTGCTTCACCGTGCCCACCTTCTTCACTGAGTGTCTTCACTGTATTGTCTCCTTTCGAAAGGATAAAATGTGCAGCCTTTTATATGTATTCCCATAATGGGCAGCTTAAATGATGTGCTCTCTATTTCCTCAGAAAAAAGTTACTGTCCTTTACCTCCACGTTCATTATAGGCTGCTTAGGCTCTGTTGAGGGCAGGACAATTTGTATTGGCACAACCAGGGTGGTGGGGGTACTTCCAGCATGGAGGTACATGACCACGGCTGTCTCTCACAGTGCTGGCCACATAGGTCACTGATTCAGTCTGTCTTCCTAAGGGGAAGGATAAACACCAGCAAATAGTGCTAATACAATCCAGGCTTTCACCGGTGAGTTCAGTTGTCACCTTTCATCATGAATTTCTTGTGCAATTCCATTTGGTTTTTTCCATCTTTTTACAAAGTCATTTCTCTTCATAAATAAGCAGACAGCAGCATATTAAGATGCCCTGTCTCAAACTTGCCAAAGGTGTGGGTACTTAGACCACCACCTCGTCCCAGGAGCAGCGTTCGCAGTTTGACCCTTCACCGCCACACAGAAAATCTGGGTGCTAATGGTTGCACGAAAAGGCAATTAATATTTGCAATGTTTCTCACAGACCCAAACCAGAGCTCAGCCAGGCAGAAAAGAGATGGCACCCTGATTTGAAAAATTCCCAGTCTGAAGGTTATGGAAAGAGGGAGATTTTCTGCCTGTTACTATGGCAACAGGTTTAAAAGGGAACTTGTCACCAGGCTGCTGTTTCTTCCTGCACCCCATAGGAAAATCGGGATGAGACCTCCTCCATCTCAGTGGGCTGAGCTGAGCAGAAAAGTTCACAATACAATGACAAAGCAGCAAGAGGCAGCGCCAAGGGTGTACAGCTGAGCAGATAATGATGAACTCCAAAAAGTAAAAGAAATGTTTTGGGTCAGACCAAGGCTGAAACTCTGAAATTTCTGGTGAATCAAAAAGCTGCAAAGAACTGATGCTGAAGCAAACAGAAAATCAAATAATTTTCTTCAGTTCTTTCAATTTAAAAGCTGTATTGAATGTTTAAAAAAAAAGTAAAGGGGATTTTGAAATAGAAAGGTATTTTAAATTGAAGTCATACGTTCTGTGGCAGTAATCAGTGCTTTTGAGAATTAATGCTTACATTATTTCTTTCCCAGAAGAGCACTCTATAAAATAAGCAAAATCTTTAAAATACATCTATGTTTTAAAGAAATAATAAAAGGCAATTTAGAAGGAATGTATGACAAATATTTTTGCTTGGATATAGAAACATTAGTTCTTACAGTCCCCTCAGTATTACAGAGGATGGTAAACTTCCTCCATGATTTATCAATATAAATAAAGGATAAATTCAGAAGAATTCCAGAAAAACTAAGCAGAAAAAAAATTCATTCAAGGAAGAATTTCATAAATATCAGCATTATTTCTTTTGTTTGGTTTTCATTTAAGAATCAATGGTAAGTATTTCTTATTAGAAAAGAAACCTTGGAGATTTGGTAGTCTCATTCAGCTGAATATTTGGTCCAAGTGGTTTGGATCCTTGGGATTAAATCTTGGCCCCTGTGCTATCAACGGCAGTATTTCAGCAGAACCGGTTTCACCCTTCCATGCCATCATCTCCCTCACCAGGGACCCTTCCAGGCTTCTAACACATTTATTCCAGTCCAGCATGAACTGTGCTTTCTGTAAAATACAGCCCTGATTAGAGGTGATCCTCCTCAAGGATTGATAGGTAAACTGACCAAGAACTTTTCTCAGCAAATATTTAGAACTAACCCTGACCCCAGTGAAGTTAATGGGAGATTTGTCATTGCCATCAATGTGACAAGGATTTCCCTTTTACTTCTAGAGTCGTGTGTAGATTCCTGTGTATGTCTTTGAGCTGTGCTACCCAATTACTTTGGCTTTCTTTAATTGCTGAGAAAATTGTTGCAGTTTTAATGACACCAAGGGAAACTGATTGTCTCCTGTATTTGACATAGTAACTGCAAGCAGCAAAATTTTCTCCTTTAGGAAAAGAAAAAAGTCCATGAAGATGGGCACAATAAGGAACAAAAGAATTTTAATGTTGTTGGGCTAGCTCTTCTGGTCTGTATTTGGAAGCATTATAACCAATTTTCTTATAACCAATTGTTCAATGGTATTCACATAGTGAAGCCCTGGTTGACTCCATATAGCTGTATTTCTCCAGAAGAAAGCTTACGTGTTAGTTAGCTTAGGTCAATCTAATCCTGATACTTTATATTTTTTTTTCAAAAGCTTCACTGATCATACAGATTCTATGAAAAAATGTTAGTCATAAATAATTTTATGGACTTACCTCTGTCACGGCACTGTTGAAAAGGTGAATAGTGGCAATGTACTTCAGACTTGAAAAACACTGTGAAGATCTGTGGGCTACATACCAATCAATACTAGGACATCACACACTTCAAGCCAATGGAAATTAATTTTACACCATCCTGAGGACTCTCTGCATCCCTCCACTCCAAACCCTGGAGCTTCTTGCAAATCCCATATTACCTCTCATGGACTTCTGTCCTGTCCTTTGTCATGGCATGGGCATAATATTGTGCCTCTCATCCTCCCCATACAGCCCAAGTGCCCATTCTTCCACCCATAAGATGTGGGATGTCATAATTTCTCAAATACTGTTTCCACATTTCTCCTTTTTAATATATGGCATGCCCTGTTCTCCATGCCAGTCGGTGTTGTAACCCTGCTTTAACATGTCCCTGGTCACAGCTTTCCCCAGTGATCCTAGTTCTCTGCACTTTTCTTCCTCACAGTATTTTGTACTATGTGTCCCCTGAAATTCAATACCCCCATCTCCCACCCCGCCACCTCAAAGATCCCATTCTCGTTCATCAGCAGTTATTCTGCGCTCCTTTTACTATATACCCTTTCCTCTATTCATGCTTATTTATCTCAGAAATAAATCCCTTGGGATGTTGGATTGCCAGTCTACTAATCTCTATTTGAAAGATGGATGGAGCTGAAGTCAGAGAATTGTTGTGCTGAACAATACGATTGGGTGCCATCAAATATTTGTTCCACCAGCAGACATCTGCGTCAGTGCTCGAAACTGTGACTGTACTGAATAAATGGCAGCACTCCACATGCTCCTTACTTCTCCCTTTGGGTTTTCTGACTTTGCTCCAAATTGGTATGTTCTGGGCACTGATGCTGTTTTAGGAATAGAATTTGCATGTCCATTTTTATCTAACACGGGAGTCATAAAAGCCATCTTACCCTTGGTCATTATTCATCATGTGGTTCCACTGAATTAGCTTGGGCTGTCAAATCATTTTCCACATTTTAGCATTAGGCATGTGCCTCAGATCACCTAAATTTATATATTTATGATGTAGTTTTCTGCATCGGAACTTGTCATCCACAGCTTTCGCTGTGGTCAGCAGAGATAAATATGTACAGGAAGGGTGGTATTCATCTGACATTTTTTAGATATGTAGTTCAGGCTGAGATGAGTCATGCCAGTTTCTCACACTCCAGAATAAAACCACATCCAGACAGTATATTTGTAACAATCTTTGAAATCATATCGACATATTGGTTGGAAGAGTCCTATTTACATAGTATGAAACTATGTCGACAACAGTTTAACTATATGGACTGATCATATCCTCTAGCTCTGTTTAGTCTACTAGTATAAACACAGCCATACGTTCCTACCACAAGGACCGCTCAGGATCCTGAACAGAGAGGTATTTCATTTTCAGGCTTAAGTGTCAGAACAAGACAGGAATCCACATGCAGCCCATGGCTAGTGTTTGTTTGACAGCCTTGGGCATTTTGCTGTTTGGCTTTAGGTCCTCAGAACTGCCTACTTCTCTCCTTTGACTGCGCAGGGAAACTGGGTGGATGAAGTAACTCGTTGCAATAGAGCTGAGAAAGCCTATATTACTTATTTTTGAGGGGGTGCTATCCCTCAAAGTTCAATATGTCAAGTAAGCAGCCTGAGATGTTAGTGAGGAGTTCACAGATAGGTGAATGCACTGCATGCAGTGCAAATGCATCAACTCAGTGCAACGGAAAGCTGGAGGTTAAAGTCAGGTAGTCACCCAATCTTTGCAATTTCATGTAAATTTTATACAAGGTGGTGTGCTACATAAACAGGTTGGAAATCTCATGAGACCAGAATAGCAGCTTAAGGCATTTCCAGAATTTCCTCCTTGCACTTGGCAGGTTAGTCACTCTTCTCAATCCCTGGAAATATTCATTTTCAAGGTCAGAATAAAACAGAAAAATACTGTAACAAGTTAATGAGGAAACAGTGGTCATCTAATGCTACTGTGAAAACGAAAATCAGCAAATCCACAAGCACTTTGGAAAATGTTGCCTGTATTCCAGTTTCCTTTTCTGTAAAAGGAGAACAGTGCCTTCCACATCTCATAGGACTGTAAGAACTAATGCAGTAATCTCTGTCAGGTGCTTTGGGAACCCTTTACGGGAAGCACAGACTAAGTTCAACACATGGACCATTATTATTCCCCTGGTAACGTTTGGTAATATACTGGGTTAAGTACCATTAATTACAGTGCTACTTATGTGGCTGAATCCCAATGCACTGTTATAATTTACTACCTTGTCTATATATAGTTGTATTTTTAATTGGATAATCAAAATTATGTTATTTCAGAGAAACAGTTATATTTCCTTTTTGTAACTACATTTATGCAGGGTATTATAACCTAAATAGTATAACAGACTGAGTAATCAACAGTAATAAGTTTTTATTTTAATATGAAAATAGCCAAGAATTAAGTCAAAGAAACTGGTATAAAAACAAAATCGAAGCAGAAAAGGATATATGCACACACACGTCAGTTTCACACCATGATGAAGTCTGGAGGTGACATTTGGACCCTTAAATCCATGTTTGACTTTAGTGTGGCAGGATTGTGCCTAGGATGAAGAATACTTTATTGTTTATTAGTTTAATGCTACATTCATTTTAAAACATTATGTGGAGCTCTATTGAAATTAGGATGTAATAAAATTATCTAAACATCTTCCACTATAGGAAATTTAGAGCATTTAGGTTATGAGATTGCTGATGCTAAAGACTTGCAACAAATTGCCTTCTGTACCGAAGGTATCATGACATAACACTTATTAGTTGAATAAAATTAAAGAGATATGGGTATTGATCTGTTTCATGACCACATCCAGGCATTGAGTTTTCACCAGCAGTGGGAATATGATTTAGGAGAGTTTTGTCATATGCTTAGAAACCCCTCAAAGTGTTGTTGGCTACTGTGTTATCTCTCCAGGCTGGTCTCCGGTGTCCAGTTATGTTGTTATGTATAACAAGTAGATATTCTCTGGCTTCGATTCTGGTTGAGGCCTTCAACTTCCTTGTATCAGGCACCGGTGCAAGATTATTTAGATGTTTTAGAGCAAATTTGCAGAAAGACTGTGCTAAGTGGGTTGTATAAACACTTATGCATCTGTTTGATCCTCTAAAGGATTGTCTTGCATCCTATATCTTTGTCTGCTTTTGAAATGTTGCTTAAATAAGCTGAAATTGAAGAGGGAAAGTGAATGCAAAAATCAAATTGAAGCATTTCTGGGTTTTTTAATTTTCTGTTTGTAGCATTTGACAGCTGCAAGAAATTGCATGAGAGGAAAAAAATCAAAGTCTTGAATATCAAAATCTTTGCTTACAAGCTGCTCATATTTAGTAATCATGCCTGTTTAATAGCCGCAACTTGGAACACATGATCCATAGGAACAAATAATCGAGTGTATAAAAACCCGTAGCTTGTACCTAAAGATATTTGTTTTATCAGGAAAAACATAGAGCCATTAAATAAATATTTTGTCATTTGGACATAAAAACAGAAAAAGTGCGTAACAGAGAAGGCTTTACGTGTATGCGAATAACAATAATACTTCTGGACTAAGGATAACAGATATTAAAATAGTATGAAATGCTTACTCATAAACTTTTTAGTGATATAAAAATTAAGCTTCATTTCCACATGTTCATGTTCTTTTTCTCTTTGCTGTTTATTATTTATGTTTATGAACAGTGAATTTGGGATCCTGAAGCTGAGATTCATTTAAGAAAATGAGAGTTCAGTTTGTGATGATACAAAAATGGCTCCACGGAGAAAGGATACATTTAGGTTAAGATATCCAATTGAGAAACCACAGAAATAGAAAGTAGACCCATGTAACTTAAATGACTAGTCACAAAGCTTGACATATGAATTCCAAATATCAAATAATAAACTGAATACTTGAATGTATCCATTAAATCCATTTGAGTAAATTTGCATAATGAATAGCTTCATAAAATTTAGAACTGCTAGCAGGCAATTTTGCAAACAGGAAGGACACTGCATTCACCCCATAATTTGCTCATACTGAGCAATTTTAACCAGTTTTAAAATGGTGAATGAAATTCCATGAGTGGTGAGACTTTCCATCAAGCTCATAGAGAAAAAATGTTTAGTTTTGCAATATACTTGGATTTTGCAAGTTCATCTTTTAATCGGACACATAACATAGGTTTTATGTGTTCTCCTGACAGACCAGCAGTACTCATGGTCACCTTCTCAGCACTTCAATGAAGAAAGATACTCTCCTGCTCCGAGGAATATGAAAGGATTATCTGGTAGTCGCAACCAACCACAGTTATGTTCAGCTCATACTTGTGGCTTAGCATCCCCTGAAGATTGTGAACACACCCACGACCATATCCACCATGGGCAGGAGCCAAGGCAATCGTATCTTCTCAGCCCCACAGAGAGTTGCCCGATGGACCACCATCGTTGCTCGCCACGCAGCTCCATTCATTCTGAATGCATGATGATGCCCATGGTAATGGGCGATCACATGTCAAGTAGCACTTTCCCCAGAATGCACTACAGCTCACATTACGACTCAAGAGACGACTGCACCATGTCTCACGGTAACCCTAAGATTAACCGTATTCCTGCAAATCTTTTGGACCAATTTGAGAAACAACTTCCTCTTCACCGGGATGGGTTTCACACTTTACAGTACCAGAGGACCTCAACAGCTGCGGAACAACGCAGCGAGAGCCCAGGAAGAATACGCCATCTCGTTCATTCAGTCCAGAAACTTTTTACTAAATCTCATTCTCTGGAAGGATCATCCAAGGGCAACGTTAATGGAACAAAGGGAGACAGTCGAGGGGACGACCATCATCACGGGCACCATTCCAAGCATAGCAAAAGGAGTAAAAGTAAGGAGCGAAAACCAGAAAGCAAGCATAAATCTGGAATGAGCAGCTGGTGGAGCTCTGATGATAATTTGGACAGCGATAGCACTTACCGAACCCCTAGTGTGGTAAATAGGCACCATGCAGATCACATAACCCATTGCTACCCTGAGGCGCTCCAGGGGCATTTTGGGGATCTCTCATTGAAGACTTCCAAAAGTAACAATGACGTGAAATGTTCGGCTTGTGAAGGGCTAGCAATGACCCCTGATGGTAAATATATGAAAAGGAGTTCTTGGTCCACGCTTACAGTAAGTCAGGCTAAGGAAGCTTATCGCAAATCATCACTGAACTTAGATAAGCCTCTGGTTCATCAGGAAATCAAACCTTCCTTGAGGCCGTGCCATTACCTTCAGGTAAGAGGAAGATTTTCTTAATATTTGTAATGGAAAAAGCATCATAGTTTATGCCATTAAGTCATCGTAAAAAATACAAGGGTAATCTGTGTATCTCTCTTAAAGAATATCTACGTCTCACCTAATGCAGATATTCCATGAAAGTGAGAAAAATCTACCTTTTTTGTTGGTTTATAGGGCATAGATTAAAATCTAAATAAAACTGGTGTGATATAAATTAGTTTAACGTCAGTGGATGTGTTTTCATCTTTGGAGTTCACACTGAACATCTCGATAAAATCCATACATCAGACTAAAAAAGAGGCAGTTTTCCCAGCAGTCTGGGGGCTAGAAAAAGTGTGTCAAATACATCTGTAAATGAGTAGTTTCAAAAACAGGCTGTGTGAATTGGTATTTTTGTGTTATTTTATTCCTTTTCTCCAGGTTGTTCTAAGTAAGAGGAGAATAGATTTACTGGTGTACTCAGCTGCTTTGCCATGATGATGATTACTCACAAACTTCCTTTTTGTGACTACGTCCCCCAAAATCATAATGAACTGAACCTCCTGAGAGCATACTCTAAGCTATCCTTGTTAAAAGTTATATGGGTACCTCAGGGAGAGAAATATTTCAGGCCTGGTACTCAGACTGTTTGTGGTGGTGTTCTGCACACTTGTTTTCTTTAGCAGCAACCAAGAAGCTCCCACTTTCTCCTACATTTGAACTTTTATACCCACTGCTTGCTGCCATTTGCCACTCCAAAGTCATGCTAGTGTAGCCATTCATGATGCTGCATGATGATCTGGATGTTAAAGTGATATGGGTTTAAAAATCAGCTTCCAAAATAATTTTTTTAGACATTTACATCATTTACATGGCCTAGGTCCAGCACAGTCCCATGACAAGTGTCATTAGCACATCAGGGTGTACAGAGAACTGCAGTGGGAGTAGAGCAGAAAGGAGGGAGTAGTGGGGAGGATAACTTCTTCAGCTAGCTTTGCCACTGGAAAAAACGTGGTACACAAATACTCCCTTAGGTGTTTTTACCAAGTACAGCCTGCAAAGCCCACATTGTTCTGAGTACCTTCTCTTTTATTTCTTTTTAAGGAACTTCTCTTTCTCCATAACTTAACTGATTCTCACATTAACATGGGCAAATCTCCACTCCAGATATATGTATTTAGAGATTTTCTGTTCCTGTGGACTCTGCAGAAGCCAACAAACACAGACTAGCAACTGTTGTACTTCTGTGCAGAGCTTTCTCCCCTCTGAGCAATCGGGGACCAATAGTAATGAGCCACACTTGAAAAGCCAGATTTTTTCAAATGCATATGCAGACATCCAGGATCAGTCTTCCCTACTGAAACAGAGAAAGTTCCTCATTGCAGAGAAAGGAAAATGAAGAAATTGCAACCCTCATAGCATTACCACGCAAATTAATTCTAATTTAGACTGACAGCTGTGATATTTTATCATATCCAAGTACAGTTCTCACGTATGTAAAACAGCCTGCACTTCCCTGGAAGTTTTTAATCTAACTCAATGAGCCAGAACTGGAAGCGTTTCCTGTGCAGAGACTTCCACTTGTGTCTGTGTTTTAAAACCACATGTACAGTTCTCACATTACAGAGAAGTTTAGGTATGGCTAGCTTTTTCCTTACCGTGACATACTCCTCTTCTACACAGACAGCTCTGGTTCCTCTACATCTCTGCTGGGTTTTGTGTTTTCCTTCCCATCATGTTGCATTGTTTCTTCTTCCCCCCTCTTTACATCTCATTTTTCTTTGCAAAAGCCACCAGTTTTTACTTCTCATGGGCCTTCTCCTCACTCTCAACTTATATCAGCATCTGGAAGTGAATGTGAAACATTGAGTTCACAAACTAACTTGGTTATTGCTAACCTTTAGATCAAGCCCAGTGGCAAGCCTAGGGAGCCGGAAAGCACATTTTTTGCAGTCATTGTTTTATGCTTTTTGTGAATTTGGGATGACTACAGAAAGGAATTTTTATCCGGTAATTAGGAAGGTTCATCCAGCTTAAAATCTAGGAGATGTGAATTTAAATTTTTGCTGCACCAGAGACTTTCTCTGTGATCTTTGTTTTTAAGCCCCTGTAAAAATGGGATAGTAGCCATTCCCTACTCACGGAGATCCTATAATGGAAATTTGAGTGCTCAGTTACTACAATAAAGAATCTATAGTTGTGTCCAAAGCAATAATACCAGGAATTCTACAACAGGAATATTCTCATTACAAAGTATTAAAATATTAAAATAAAATATATGTTCTGTAGAATCTGAATATGCCATTCAGAGCATAGATAACCTTCAGGTTGAGTGGCTTATTCACTAGCCCAAGGTCAGCAAACTGAAGGGACCCCATTCTGTCAATGTCATAATTAAATGCTTAGTTTCGAAACTTCTACTTTGAGGGATGCTGTGCTGTCACACTGTAGTTGTTAAGACCAGAGATGTAGGTCCCATTATTAGCTCTGCCATGAACTTTCTTTCTGACCCAGGAAGTGTAATTTGTTAATCACTGCACACTTCAGTTACTCTATCTGCAAAACTGAGGAAGGATGTTTAACTTTTCTTACGCCAGTGTAAGAAGCATCACTAAATAATGATTGGATAAAAATGATCATTAGTTTCAGAAACAGAAAGGTAGAGAAACATGTCAGAATCCCTAGACTGGAGAGTTTACTGCCTTGCTCCAGAATATCTGGAAATGAGAATTCAAGGGATTATGAAGCTGATTATGCAGCAGCAGATTTTCCTGAGGTGCACAAGTGAACAGATTAGTGAAAAACCCCAGGCCCTTCACAGGATCTCTGTGTGTATAGCATTACAACACACGATATTAAAAGACATTTCTCCTGAGTGATGTCAGCTATATGTTTTTAAATTATTTTTAAAGCAAAGCTGTGAAATTATAGTCCTTCCTATGAATACATAAATGTACCTCAGAATAATAACAATTAATTTTCTATGTTTATATATTAATATTATAAATTTGTAATATATATATAGCTTTTACTCTGCTACCTAGTTATCTGAGGATTCACTGTACCCAACTCACTTTTCTATCTACTGGTCTCCTTCTTGTTATTTTTTCTTTCGGCACCTGTATAAAATATTGCTACTTCTGTTTTCCACTGAAGAGTTTTGGTATAGAGAGTCCCAAACTGGAAGACCATGGCAGTGTCTTAGGCCTGTGCTCGAGACCATGTTTTCTGTGTTGTGTTTCTCGGCCTCCATTTTGTCTTCCCCAGTAATTACTGAGCTTCTTTTTCCTTAAAACTGAAACTCTGAAGAGTGAACAACGGAAATTTCTTTCTAAGAAGTGAGCTTCTACCAAATTCACAGATGCCTGAGAACAGGAAATAAGAGGTTTTGAAGGCATCTGCACATGATATGCTTAAATTCTGTCCTAGGGTTGAAAGCAGGTATTTCTTTAGCCTGGTAAATCTCCAAGCTTAGCCTCTGGCTCCTCTCTTAGGGTTTCACGTTCCCTGCTCCTCCACAGAGAGTCCTTGCAGCTGGGGGATCTCCTTGCACGGGGAGTGTGCTGTTGTAAGTTAGAGGTGATTCAGTCAACATGCCTTGTTCCAGCATGAGTGGTCATCTAGTCATAAAGTGGACAGTTTCAGAGAACTAAATTGGTAGAAATAAAGCCGTATAAAATAGTGATTATTTTGCTCATCTAAAGTTCGGATCGAATTTACATCACTCCTGCTACACTGGAGGTGGTGGGAACACGCAGAGAGAAGGGAGAGGGAAAGGGTGGGAAGCCCCTTTGGGCTCCAGCTCATTGTTAAATCAGCTTAGCTGTAATGTGAACCAGGTGGTCAACTAGCCACACAGGAGCAGAGAGCAGCCCTTTGTAACTGTACACTAAGAGCATTTATCAGATTCTTGTGAATGATTAGCAACGGTTTTTATGTATGGGCCTTTAATTTCTGTTTTGAATGCAGACAAACTGAGCTACAAATGCATTTCTGGGCACAAAACACTTCTGCCATCTCACTCCGCAGGCAGAATAGCCCAAGTAGACCACACATGCAGTAAAGTGCACTTTTGTATAGCTTTAGCTATAGCGGCTGCTACTGCTCTCCATGTCATTTTAATTTTAATATAAAATACATTAAGAAAAAGATAAAGGAGTTGTGAGATCTATTCTATCTTCATCAGCTGTTTTGGCTAATTAGGTTCAACAAATATACAGTGCAATGACTTTGATTAATTTTACTCTGTTATGAGTACTAGTGAGGAGCAAAGATTTTCCACAGAAAAAATGGATATGAACTAGATAGCTGTGCTAAAATGATGAATACAAAAGTGTCGCTTGCAGTTTCCAGGACCGAAATACCTGTGAATACTAGTTAAAGAGAAGTAATTCCTACAATAAAGCCAAAAGACAGTCAAGAGCATAGCACTCGTCATCAGAAGTTCTGGAGCACAGTGCTACGTGTCACTAATATTCCTCCCTCAGCCATTCAACAGCCTGTGAAGCGGCAAGCAATCAAGGTAAACATACCACAAGGCACAGTGAATGAGTCAGCTCTAAAAGGGAAAATAGCCTGTTGTTCTAAAAATGGCTTCAGCCCACTCCTGTCTTCCTAGTGCATTTACGTACTAGCGTCATCCATTACAGCACTGGCACTGCTAAGCTTGCGGGTAATAATGTCAGTTGTGTTCTCTACAGAATGAAAGAAAAGCACAAGAGTTGGTCTCTTAGAAAAGAAAAAGAAAAAAGCAGCAGTTTCAACAAGGCTCTTTGCTGGTTTGTTATGCCTTCCTGGAGAAGAGCTTTGAGGACAAGCTAATGGATAAATAGGCATTAAGACCTCAATTATATTTTTCCAGGAACTCTTCTGGGGACAGGACAGATTCCCACAAACCTCGAGAGGCATGCTACTGCTTTGCACCCTCCCTCTGATTTCAAGGATGGATAGATTTGAACTCAATGCACCTTTCTCAGCACTTCATCTTTGTGAAACTAGATTGTATCTATTTGCTTGACATAAACCCATATATGAACTACAGAAACTACATCCAATACTCTACCAACTGATGCATACTGTGGAGTTAGCCAGAGCTAGCGGAGTTTTTATACTAGCATCCCAATCACTGTCACCCACGCTGCCTTCACAAAGATTTATGATCAGCCACCACTCCAGAATTAACTGGGTTGTTTCCACAGCAGGAAAAGCTAGTGCAGTTAGTAGGGTACCAGGGTAGTCTGCATCCTAAATCAGCATGGACATGTGCTGTACCATTTTGATTTCTACAGCCCATTACAGTCCCACAAGGATGTCTCAGCTAGTCCTATGCTCTCCCAGTTAGGAGTGGAGATGTGCAAGAGAGACCTGTAATGCCCAGACAATAAGGGAAATGACAGGCCGATTAGTGCCCCGCCGTCCGTTCGCAGTGTTGATGTCAGCCTGCAACATCTGTTGCAGCACCTGGGACCACTCTGCGGAGTTATTCCCCAGGTCAGTGAGGGTGTAGTCCTCCCATACAGAGCAGCAAGCTCAACCACTCATACTTGTTCCTTATAATGTTCTCTCTACCCATCTTATCTCTGAAGTATTGCACTTACGATTTTAAGAACATGAAATAAAAAGGATTTAATAAAGCTGACACTTCCCTGTATTTACAGAATGTTGATAGTTTTGTGTGTCACAAAAACCAGAATACTTCTTAAATATCCCTTCCAAGGGGAAAAACAAAAAAAAAAAACCAAACAGAAAATAAATATATTCAATCAATGATGGTGTAAAGCTCTGACCAAACAGTTGTCTCAGATTACTGGTGTCTTGAATTACTATGTTAATCAATGATACAACAGCGTGCTGCTTCCATGCCCATGTGCTGGGATGCTCATATTGGCTGAAATGAATTGCTGAAGCTTTTTCCAAACAAGAGTGGAAAGATTTCAGAGTTAGTATTTTCTTAAAGCTGCCAAAACAAGTCCCTATTACTGTATAAATGTCAAAGCTAGGAGTAGAAAAGGGAGGTCGTGATCTCACTGCCCTTTAATCAGGGGGAATTGTCCTCCTTTATAACGTTAGTACAGTGTTTTGCCAAATTGTTTTTCAACGTTCACCTCACCGAAGCTGAAGGCTGACCTTTGCAGTACCCAAAGGTGTCGCTGGGTCTGAAGACGTTTTCAGCCAGGAGTAACTTATTATTTTATACACTCAGGCCAGTTGCATCTGTCAAATGAGAGTGCCAGGAACACACACTCAGGGCTGTAATGACCTCACACCCTCCTATGCTGCAGGGTTGCTGCCTAGGGCAGACCCAGCTCCTCTCCTGAGCAGTCTATACCATTTCTCCTGCAAGGAGGTGACTGTAAAAAAATGGTGAAGCATTCATAAACATTGTTTTGATTTTTTTTTTTTTCCCAGCTGGTTTTGGCCATCTCACAGTGCTGTGCTTAAAGGTTGTTTTTTAAAGTGGAGTTGCACACGGGTTTAAATGGCTGAATGTCTAAATGGATAAGGTCCCTGGCGCTTCTGGTAGGGGAACTGATCTTTTCAAAAGCATGCAGATAGTTTAAGCATTACCTACTAGCTAGACAGGAAAAAATACTCATTTTACTCTGTAAGCTAAATAATTGGAGTCATCTGGACTTAACTGTTCAAAACTGTCAATCATTAGTTAAAATGAGAAAAATGGATGAGCAGCAAATATAGCTATTTTATACAGCCTTTAAAATTATTTATGTTTTAAAGACATGCACTGTTTGTTTCAGTAGTAGCCCTATAACAAATAGGAAAAAAAGTTATAACATTTCCTGTTTAGATTAAATAAGACACTGTTTACTACAGGCCTTCTTTTGGGTCAGCTCTGGTTGCTGGAGCCTTTTAGGTTCTTCTTCCCTCTCTAGCCTTATAACAGCTCTGCAACATTGGAGTCCTTGCTACATCTGTGGTCTCTGTGGCTTTGGAGGTTCTGTACATTGTAAGTATGTTGGGAGCACCTCTCCTTTTCTTCCTTTAAGGGCAGTTTTGTCTATACTTCTGTGACCATGAATGGTCTGTGGGGTCTTGCCCCACCCACACAGGTAATGATAAGGTGACAACTCTGAATTCCCCTTAGTGTCTGCAGTGGTAAAGGCAAAGATATTTCCAGAGGGACCTACAGGTGATTTTGGCTGATAGGTTATGCAATGTCGAGAGTCTGGGCTGAAGGGGCTGACGATACTTTATATCCCCATTTCCGAAAGTGGCTAGAAAAGGACAGAATGGTGAGGCACTGCAACGCCTGCACTGTGCTGCACAGGGCCCCAGCTGCCTGCGGGAGCGTTGGACGTGATGCAGAGAGGCCACAGGGATGCAGGTCACCCCACGTGAGCAGGGGCGCATGCCTCGTACTCAGGGAGTCTTGTCTCCCACAGCTTCATCTGTCAAAAAAACAGGCTGTTTTTCTTCAGTGTGCTGTGCAGATAGCTGGGCTCCATCCACCCTGCAAATGTGGTTCAGGCAATTCAGTCCACCTCTCCCAAAAATATCTGCCAGGAAAACTTGTAGTTAGCTTCAGTTGCTGATATTGTGGTACCCTGGGCCTCATCTGCTGCCCTGTCAGTCAGGCAGCCCAGCTGGCAGGTATACTCCTGGCTCCCCTTCACCTGTAGCGAGTGACAAGCTGCAATCTAGTTTAGGTCTTCAGCCTTTTGATGCTTGGTTTTAACAGAATTTGCATTGTAACTAAATTAATTCAATTTATAGAGAAAGGTGTAAAGGAAAATGCAGCTATGAGCTGGCCCAAAAAGGCAAAAAGATAGAAAAACAAACTCTGGGTGCATGACTATGGCAAATTAATTGGCAGAAATGCTGCATTTTGTGGCAGCATGAGAAGTTCCAAGTTTTGGTCTGTGATGCTTCTGTGGACCTCCATTATTAAAATAATCACTACCTTATGCTACATCTATGCTATCAAACTGCGTAGTGTCAGGAAAGGTTCCTTGGCACTGCATCCTGATCCTCTCTACACTGTTATGTGGCTCAGCCTGTCTTGGGCATTCTTTTCATCAGAGCCAGCCACTATTTCCCTAAACAGTTCCTGGGTACAGTTTCAGGACTTAGCACAGGCCAGGGATGGTTCCTGGTCGTCACACTGGTTTGGAGGCAAAGATTGTTCAATGGCATGGGCGTGGAGTGCTGCAGGCTGGCTGACCTCCAGGCAAGACAGTGGGTCTTCATTTACTAATGTATGCATAGCCCTAGGGTAATCACCATACCATTTTCATCCTTCTCTCCCGCTCGTACTGATGATTGTGCAGCAGCACAATGAGTTGGAGCAACTCACCAGTTCACCTGAAAACTTATCTTTACTTATCTTTATTATTGTTGTTAGGGTAATTTTCCAGGTAATTTGAGGAAAACCTGCCCCACTTAAGTTGATGGTAGTATAATTTTAAACTGGCTTAAGCTGACCACAAAGCAGTATCCTGGGTCACTTACCAAAGGAAATATGCAGCCAACTGGAACCCAGGTTTCTTGGTTGAATCCCTACAGTTCTTGTGTCTTAGACTGAGAGGCTATATATATCTAAGTTCTCATTTAACTACAGGCCAAGCCCTCCTTTCAGTCCAAGCTCACCACATATCAAAGTTGACGGTTGGACTTGATGATCTTAGAGGTCTTTTCCAACCTTACTGATTCTATGATTCTATGAAAGTTCTGGCACGAGATCTCAGTAAGCTCCAGGATTAGCAAGCAAAAATCACTTATCGTGTGGACAAGCCCACCACTGTCGTCTGACTGCACCTCGCTCCACCACGTCAAAACGGCACAGAGTCCGTGTGGGTCCCACAGAGGGTCCCAAAGGGACCTAGCAATGTAGCAGAGGATTTGCAGGTGGCTGAACTGCAAGGGTCTTTGCTCATGAGGTAGGCATTTGGCCCGTATTCATCCAAACTGTATAAACAAAGCCAAGAGTCCTCACAACATTATTTACAGGATTTAACCATCCTCAGATTACAATTCACATTGTTGATGGAGAACCAGTTAGGAAACATAGTGCTGGTTCTTTTTTTTTTTTTTTTTGAGTTCATTACTGTTGAGGTCAGAGTTATAAAGTATTATTTAAATGAAAAGAACACTGTTCTGTAGAAAATACAGAAGTGGCGACTAAGCAATCCTGAGTACACTGGACAGAAGTCTTCTTTCTGTCAAGGATCAGTTAGTGCAGCTTTGCTTAGAACTACACATGAAAAACTAAAATCAGGCAGTAAATAATGCTGGTACTGGTTTGCCTATTTGAACATCTCCCAGCTGGAATATTATGTTTGTGTTCTGTGATCTGCATGGGTGTCCAGTCCATTCCCAACTGCCAAATTCATGAATTCAAGTTGTTTTCAACCCAGTGTAAAGGATATATTGTTTGGGAACTATGTGATTTTCTTCCTCTTCCTGTGATACTATGGCTGTTCATAGCAAAGCCTGGACAGAATGGCTGGCAAGACAAAGATGCCTCTTGCTTTCTCAGATTAGCTCCTGCCTTGATGGACAGTGTCAACGAACTTTCGGGGAATGCTGCAAGAACTCTCTGTGCTTCTGAGCTGTCAAGGAATTCAGGGAGTAGTGGGTGGCATGTGAAAATTAAAGCTAATTACGAGGATTGGCATTGTTAGTGGTGAGGAGTCGTCACTGGCATATTTTGTAGAGATTTTTGAATGGCTTTGTTGTATAATTCATATTCTTTGAACAATGAATCAGCACATTGAAAAAACCCACAGAAAAAAACTAGTTAAAAATGTGCACTGAGAATGGTGTTGAGGTGTAGACACACGGTTAGCTACTGGGGAAACAAAGTTTTATTTTCAGATACTGCACTCTTCCCTCCTGCAAAAAGCTGAACCAATAGGGTCTAGAGTCCACAGCCAGTAAACAGGGGAATGTCATTAGTGTCATTAACTTCAGAAGAAAATTCTAGTAATTGGTCAGTGTTCCTTCTTCAGCAAAATTTTTGAAAACACAGGAGGTCCAGCTCCCACCTCCCATTATAAAATCAAGGAAACTTTCTACCATGCTAAAAAGCATTCCTGTCTGCCTTGTAAGATTGTCATCTACTGTCATCTTCTTGCAGCTGTGCACAAAGGCTGTTTTTCTGAGGCTCTGTGAAGAAGGCATGATTTAAGAGAAAATCTCTTACCTACATTTCAGATTGTGTCCCTTTTTTTTTTTGGGTGGGGGGGTGTGTTATCTTCTTGACCAGACTGAGAAAGCACAAAATTACAAAAATTACATATCTACTATATAGTGTTTCATATCTTATCCTTCTTCATATCATCTATCTCCCAGTCGTGGGAGGTGATTGTCCTGCTCTACTCTGCACTGGTACGAACCCACCTTGAGTACTGTGTGCAGTTTTGGGTGCCACAGTATATTAAGGATAAAAAGCTACTAGAGAGTGTCCAGAGGAGAGCCACGAAAATGGTGAAGAATTTAGAGGGGAAGCCGTATGAGGAGCAGCTGAAGTCACTTGGTCTGTTCAGCCTGGAGAAGAGGAGACTGGGGAAACCTCATCGCAGTCTACAGCTTCCTCGCAAGGGGAAGAGGAGGGGCAGGCGCTGATCTCTTCTCTCTGGCGACTAATGATAGGACCCGAGGGAATGACAGGAAGATGTGCCAGGGGAGGTTTAGGTTGCATATGAGGAAAAGGTTCCTCACCCAGAGGGTGGTGGAGCACTGGAACAGGCTCCCCAGGGAGGTAGTTATGGCGCCAAGCCTGACAATATTCAAGCAGCATTTGGACAACGCCCTCAGACACATGGTGTGAATTTTGGGGTTGTCCTATGCAGGGACAGGAGTTGGACTCAACGATCCTTGCGGTTCCCTTCCAAGTCAGGACATTCTATGATTCTATGATTCTATAGTCTAATTTCATGTACAGACAGCTTCTGCTTCTAGTAAAAAGTGAAATTTATATTACTAAAGTAAGATTTAGGTCATAATGAATATTTCAGTGCATTTTACATCTGCATGCTAATTAAATTTCACAGGACTCCTATGAGGTAGGTAATCCTCATTTTAACCTTTGAGAATGAGAAATATGAAGAAATGATAGTCAGCTCCCTCAGCTGAAGCCGTATATTTAGAAGTGTTTCATTTTAGATACTAAAGTGATATGCTAGATTTCAAGCAGATCAGCAGTTTAGTGGTGGAACACCTTTAAAATTCTGGGAGCTGGGAGCAAATGCCATAGGAGTGGGTGGAACAACAGGAGCAGATGAGTTTTGAAATGCCAGTGGCTGCTGCCAGTTTGACTTGTTTAGCTAAATCCTAAACTGAAATAAAAAAACTTGAATTAACAGTGGTCAAAGTCCAGAAGAATTGATATTTCATTGGTTCTTCCACTTTTGACATCAGTATTTCTTAGATACAAGGTTGGATATTCTCACTGCTGGCACTAGTTCCTGAATGGGAGCCTAGATTACCTATCTCTGATTAGATATAAAGAAAATTTTTTTCCTTCTGAGTGTGGCCAAACATTGGAATAGGTTACGTAGGGAGGTTGTGGAGTCTCCATCTTTGTACCTGACCATGCTTTGTACCTGCTGTACCTGACCATGCTTTGAGCAGGAGGCTGGACTAGAGACCTCCAGAGTTCCTTCCAACCTCAGCGATTCCATGATTCCTAGTTTGTTCCAGAGGTTTGATGAATTCATCCCTGTTTTCCCTGACAACATACTGTTGCTTACGCACAGAATCTGTGCAAACTGAGAATCAGGGGACAGACTTACTGCCAAAGTTCAGTCAGGGGTCTGAAATCCTTTTCTTCTGACAGGTCTAATCTGAGCACAACCAAGACACCTAACAGGAAGGACATCTAACAAAACACAAGGATAGTGACTTTTCTTCTAAAACAGGGAAATTCGTTTTCATAGTAACAAAGTTTCTAGAATACCCACTGTGAAGATGTGAGTTCAGTTTCTTCCTTAGCCTGTACAAGGTCAAACCCCCATCTTCTCAATTCCCCAAACTGCATTCTGAGCAGCAGGCTGTAAGGCAGTTTGGAGCAAAGGCACTTCTTTCTTTGTTAAAATACTGCACAAGTTTTATCCAAACACCCTTTCACATAAAATTCACGTGAGTGTTTGGCCCAGGGACTATAACTAAGCTCCCTCATTACAGGTAAGTGCCTGGATCACGAGGCTGCGATGCACCCTTTCTTGTACATGAAGTCCTTCTCTTCTAACCAGCTCTCCCCAGGCAATCTGTGTTCTTGAAAAGGCCATGAATTACAAAAAGAGGAGGAGAGCATGCCAGTTTATTTATCAGCCCTAAGTCTTCTCCTTCCCAAGCACTCCACCCGTTATTGATTAGAAGGTGAGCAGTAACGTCTCCCACTTCCACAGCCATTTTGTCATGGAAGGAAAGAATAAGGCTGCTCAGTTATTTGCAAAAAAATCTAAATTTGTTCTTCAGAAGATGGTTTTAGGCTGTGAATGGGAAAACACAGAAGGGCCTTTCTGCTGCCTGTAATCAGATACAATAAACCCAAGAAAGGAGAAGGGTTTGAGATTCTTCTTCATACTTTGCATTTTGGTTGCTAACTAAAGGGAGCTTTTTGGTTCCTTTTGGATGCTACTCTGAAGGAGCTAACTCTACCTAAATGCCTTTTATGGGGAATTTAGGGTCCTACCTAAGGTTCTGGAGTTCACTCTCAGGATCAGCTCCATAAAATGTGCTAAGTGTTAGGGTACAGGGTGCTTTAATAAAATTGGCCCTAGGTGACCAATGTAAGATATCACACTGAAACAGTAGCAGAACAATTAAAAAATCCCGAATTTCCTGAACCTGGTTGTGCTCCTCACAGCAACAGTGCATGAAATTTATGAAAGAGACTCATCATTTTCTGTAACAGTTATAATCAAATCAGCAGCCGGTGACAAAATTAAATGAAAAGATCCAGACCTTGTCGGCTCATTGCTCTTACAAAAGGAAATTCATATGGTAATATGCAGTCTAACTCCTCTGTGGATAGAAACTGCATATACAAGGATTCATGTTAACATCTAGAACAGGAGAAAGGCCTTTTTAGACATTATAAATATCAGCACTCATCACTATATGCAAGTAGATAATTAGGGTAATTATTCCCAATTAGCAGCTGCAAGCCCTGCAGATGGGAATTTCAGGGGCTGGTAACTATTGTAAGAAAGCATTTCTGCAAGCTGCAAAGACCTTTTCATGTTTTGGAAAATATGCGTTTAATGACCATCACACATCCTGTTAAATATTTTTGTTAATATTTCAAAATAAAAATCTTTCCTGCACTAGTATAATACTTCTGCTTTTCTTTAAAGCTATATTGGGGTCTGAGATGACCTGGATTTGGAAAGATTTTTCCAAGTATTTAACCTATCAGCTAAAGTAAATGATGAACCAGGCTGAGCTGGGACTCAAATTTTGCTTCTATTCTCAGTCCATGAGGAAAAACAATGTCAAGGGCCCTTTCATTGGCTTTTGAAGACAGCAAAAGGTCTCCAGCTGTTTTCCTAGGTTCTGCATAAAACCTTCTGAGAGAACACATTGTTGAACTTCCTTGCCAGGCTCCAGAAGCATTTTCCTGGTGTTCATTGTATTCTGCTCCTTTGAATGGCTCAAGGGTAAAAAAATACATGTTTTAATTGTGAATAATGTTTTTTCAATCATAACAGCTTCTGGGATAGTCAATGAGTTACTCTGATTAGAAATGGATTCTTGGTGCATTTGTGTATACTGTGAGTACATCACAAGCACAAATGGAGCAGGGCTTCTTCACTTTTTGCTTTCACATTAGTTCATTTAACTTATGAATTCAGAACACAAAATAAATGTAATCAACAAAAATAGTAACGCACATAACTGTAAGATTTGTCCTCATGAAGCTCCTTATCACAGTGAAGAAACTTAATTTTTTAGATACTCTAATGTAAAAAATCAGTCATTCCTATCTTTTGAAGCAAGATTTCAACTTCAATCAACAAATAAGCCTGTGTTTACTCACTTAAAACCAGCCCTTATCTAGTTATTTGAACGTGGAATTATAGACAAAAGAAAGTTGAGAAACTAATCATTTTTTGCATTTGAGTAAGTAAAAGGTTATTGATCAATGTCTTTTTAAACTTTCTATTTAATTATCTTTGAGCTAAAATGAAGGAAAGAAATTTCAATCCAAAATAATTATTCTATGAAAAAGTTATGAGTTTTTTGAAAAAAGAATATTAAGACTGAGCATAATAATTCAGCTTTAGTACAGAAAATTGAACAGTATAACTTGCAGTGGGCCCACGTAGATGCCAATAAATGCTTTTTCAGCATTTGGATTTTGTTTTTAGTTATGCTGACATACAAGTAATAAAGAAGATTTAAAAGTGAGAGTATGTTTCTTAGTATAGCTCTCTAATTCAGATTTTTACAGTTAATAGTATTGCCAGCTGTAGATAAAAAAAAGCTTAAGAAAATATATTTATTTTGTATATTTTAGAGTCTGGCTATTACAACTATCACTACATGTAAATACCTTTTAGGTCTCCTAGAATCTCAGAAATCCTTCCTCGAACATTAATCTCATACATACTGGGTCTTAGAAAAGAAATGAGGATGATGTATCGCATTTACAGGCTTCAGGTTTGGGAATATTTTTCATGCTCCCTTTCCAATCACCATCCAAAGCTGAATAATATGAAAAGTTTGTTTCTTTGCATGATCTAAGCCATATTTCATTTAGATTCATGCTCTGTCCTTTTACTTCGTATGAGAATATAACTCATAATTTTTTCCTGATATTTGTCTCCAATGTTTTTCTGATCTGTGCAATCTGTTTCATCTCTTCTTATCTGACTTCATCTTCAGTCTCTCTTTTTTCTCTCCTGAGCTTGTTTCTTTAATTTAATATATCTGTCTTTACTTGTTCACCCCCTTTTAAAACTTCATTTTCCCCTTAATCCTTTTTTGGTACTCAAAGCACCAGGTCTGTTCACCTGATGTGTGGCTAATTCGTGGATCTTGAAAGGGCAGTGAAGGTGACAGGCAGATCGTGTCAGTTATTTAAATCCAGTCTCCAAGACTGCTGAAACCAAAGGGAGCATTTGCTTCAGCTCCACAGTGAACTCTGTCTGTAGAAGGTCTCAAATATTTTTGACTTGAAAGTCTTTATTAGACATCCTGCTTTGCAGAAACTCCTTAATATATGTTTAACTGGAAGTTCACATTTATATTTATATTTATATTGGTAAATAATGCTATTGTACTGTTTAATATATATGAAGTCATTATGTTTATAAAGGATTTGATGCTGCTAAGTGCATGAGCCCTGGTCCACTGATGTATTCTGTCACATCCTTCTTTTTAACTATGAGTCATTATAATGGATTTCAGAGAGTTGCTTATATCCTTTAAGTTAAGTAACTACTTAAGTGTGTTTCTGGATTAGGACCAGAGGACTCAGCACCTTGGAAGATTAAACAAAAAGCAAAGAATCAGCAACACTGGCAGAGACAGGCTTGCTGAGTTTATCCATAAGTCTTAAAACAAGCTTATTTCACAAAATCTACTCCTGCCTAATTCTCTGCCAATTTGTGGTGCAGAGAGATATTCATCCACTAGCTGTGGATTATCTGACTACCAGTCTCACTATTTGAAAAAACACCTCAACTGCATGAAAGCAGCCTCAACCAAATACGTTGATAATTAATTGGCTATGTTCCTGATATGTTACAGCCCCTATGAACTATTTTGCAGTTTCTAAATAAGAAAAAAGACAAATTGCCACATTTGCTTTTTTTCCCACAGAAGTTTGCCCTAAATCAGAATTCTATCCATTTATGCCAAAATCACAGCTTAGTTTAACTTAAATACTTCATTCACCTTCCGGAAAAGCAGCCAAAGCCCCATATAAGGAGAGCTGGTAAAAGACTCTGAAGTGCTCAGCTTTCAATGAGTTTTAGGTCTGAGACACCTGATCAACCTACTGTTTATCAGCTGAAAATCTGTGTGCAAACTTTTGAGAGGTTTGACAGCTACTTCCTGCAATTTAGAGCATGCCTACAAATAGATATTGCAGCTCAGCTCACAAATCATGACCTGATTGTTCCTTAAGTTCCAACATTTATAAACTGAAAATTTCCAATCTTGAAGTTGGAATTAAGTTGCCAAATCATTTGGGGACCTTAGAAATTTATTTCTAAGTGATCTGTTTCTGAAGAATAAAAAAATCATGACTTGTCTTTGTAAAATGAAAAATTGAAGGAGGTTTTTAAATATATGAAAAGAATAATGCACATTTCATGTGTGTGTTTTATGGTCTCCATTAGGTACCTCAGGATGAATGGGGAGGATACCCAGCTGGTGGGAAAGACGAAGAGATCCCCTGCAGAAGAATGAGAAGTGGGAGCTATATTAAGGCCATGGGAGATGAAGAAAGTGGAGACTCTGATACTAGCCCCAAGACATCGCCAAAATTAACAGTTCGACCAGAGTCATTATTAAAATCCATTGGACAAAGACCACTGGGAGATCATCAAAAGTAAGTTATACACCTTTCTGACAGTTGCCATGACTTGGGTGATTTTCTTTTGTGTCTTACTGGTAGTGGTCAATATCCATGAGAAAATATGATACTGTAGTTAAAAATCTAACTTTTGTGTCTTTGTTTTAAATTAGCTACAGTTTCTTGACATTACTGGATGAAAACCTGCCATCTTCCTCCATCCATGTAACAAAGCTGCTATTTCAGAAAGAATTTGTTATGTTTACTAAAGGAAATATATCCATACTTTTATCAAAAGTTTAAAATTCTGAACATTTCTTCTCTAGAAGGAGTTTTATATTATAATTCTTTGTTATTTCATTGCTTTCTCTGAAATAGAAAATAACACTCTGTTCTATACTAGGTATAATAACAAATACATAATTGTATCATATATTTGGCTTCTTGCACCCTTTTTATCAGTACAATGCTTTATGTATCAGCTATACTGTATCATACTCATTTAAACACATTGTGGAGGGTTTTGTTTGACTGGGGTTTTTTTCATTCATACTACCTACAATGTGGCCTGGTAAATAACTAAAGCAAATTTTTAAACTATAGGAAAATACGTAGTTCTATATGTTTTCCAACAGATCTTTATTTTTCTCTCCTTTTTATCCTTTCAATATATCATTTTATAACTAAACTGTAAGTATACTTCTAAAGACAGTTTCAAAGTGGTAGCCTGATTTCAAATCTGCAGCTTCTATTAATGTGACTGAGTGTTTCTCACGGCTTAGAAAATTGATCTTTTTGCCTGGGAGAAATACATAAAATGAAGAAATTAAGAGTGAAACTTTTGATCAAAGGTTGTTTATTGTTCTGTAGGTAATACCATGTATAGTATACCATAGTGACACACCTTTTCATAAAATAAAATAAAACAAAACAAATACCTTAGGCAAAAGTCCTTTTGGCTTAATTAAATTGAATTATTTAGCTTGCAATCTGGAAGAAAACCATCAACTTTCACTATTACTGAAGAGAACAGTTTACAACTATATTGTTTCATATAGCTTGCTCACGCGTCTCTGTAGGCTCAATTCAGATGCACAAACAAAGGCATGAGCTGCTGTAAGATTTCTGAGATACCATGAAACAAGACTGGCAGGTCTCTGCTCTTGATTGGCAACTAAAATCCAGGCAGGCTACCTTATGGCATCTCAAAGGGTGCAATATATGACCTATGTTTAGGCAACTGAGCCAAATTCTGAATGTGAACCTGAAGGATTTGCTACAATATTGGTTCCAATGGTGAAAAACATGGCCTATAACATAAGTATTGCTGGCAGACCTGTACCTGGCTGATTTCCAAAGATGAAAAGATGAGCTCTTAATGACAGTGGTTGGAAGAAACATTTGAATTTTTGACATCCTCAGTCATTGTATCTGGGCTGAATATTGGGTTTGAGGCACACTGGCTACACTGACTGGTTCGGGCCAGATTTGTGAAAGTCCCCGGAAAACAAAAAAGGTGGTTAATTTTCAGCTTGTGAGTACGTGGCAGTGGGAGTAGAGGTCTTTCAGGATGAGGAGCCCGTAATTTCTCAGCCATGGTGGAGACATATGTTGTGAATTCTGCAGTCCTGGGTTTTCTCATAAACGGCTCTGAAAGCTGTGGGACCTGCAAAAGGGCAATCCTCATGGGACAAGATGTGCTAAGGGAGAGTGATCTAACATCTGTGGCTTGTTAGGAGTCACCCTTCTGAAGGCAACAGGGAAAGAGGAGATAGTCAACTTTCTCAGACTTCCACACATCGACCAGCTGTCGTCCTGCTGGTAAATTAAACATTTCCAGAACACAGGCCTGAGTACAGAAACCTCAACATGTACGCTGAGAAGGTTTTGGAGTGGTCCCTGGCAGACTTGTCGCCTGGGCCTATTAGCTCTGTCTCAGCCACTGCCTGGCCATGTTCTGGGCATTCCTGTAGGCCAGGGGTTATCCCCCAGAAGGCAGTTTGGATGCAGCCATTCTGTTTTGGAGGGCATGTCATATCCATGCTAGTACCACAAACTAAAATCTTTTCTCAGAGACATTTCTAACTTTCCAAGTACTTAGACCAAATAAAATACACTCTATTCTGTTCTTTGGTTTTGGCTATGGTTGGGCTTTCCCCAAGTGAATGCAGATAACAACACAAATTTTCCAGTGAGTGGCAGGTCTCAGTGCCTGCTCTAGACCCCCACAGCCTAGGAACAGATCCAGACAGCATCTAGACATGGGTATTCAAACAAAGAATATGTTTCAAGAAAAAAAGTCTTTCTGATCTGTTAAATCCTGAAGGCAGATGGTTACTAGTAGGTCAATACCAAATGGTGTGTCTTCTGTCAGTTTTCCATGTACTGCAAATATGCTGCTCAAAATATAATTAATTAAAACATGGGTGCGATGCTGATGCAGTGTACTGGGGTCAACAGCTGTGCCTGTTCATGGTCCCAAAGGATTTAATGGCATAGTTACCACTAGCTGCAGTCGGAAAAGGAGGAAGCTTTCTGTAATACTGTGAAATATTATTAGGGGCTCTGTTGAGAATTTGTTGCAAACACTGCACAAGGAATAATTGAGCAGCCAGGCTGCTGCTGACAGATATCTTTTAAATCCTTGTTTTTCCCTTAAACTGAGGGGCAGCACCTTGAATCTGCCAGCCTAACATACACGTTTTTTTCCAATGAACTTCAAGCAGAAATGCAACAACTATTCTGGTTCTTGTATGTCTTTCCTGCAAAAATCTGCAAATTTCAGCAGCCCTTAAGCAGACAGAAAATTTCTTGTCTCACAGGAATACAAAGTGCTGATCCTAAACCTGGGTTTTCACCACAAGCCATCTCCTCCCAGTACGTCTCTGTCTCCCTGTCACTGTGGTTACCTTTTATGTCTGATGGATTTCTATGAAGGCTGTAGCAAGGGATGATGGTTATGGAGCCTTCCTTCCTCCTCCAGCACGTCTCAGTAATCCCTGTTGCATGCCGAGTACCCTTTGTATCACTGATCACGCTGCTGAGCCAGAAGCCAAGGTTTTGAACAGCATTCCTGCATGTATAGCAGGGCTGAATAGCATTTCTGGCATGTATTATGAGAAATTACATAATACAAGATGTCAGCAGCATTAGCTGGCTTTTTAGCTTGTTTACGAGGATGGAGGGAGCTAATGCACAGAAATAAAATGGGGCTTATACTCTCTTAGTCTTCTGCTTGGGTGGACAGGACAGCTCAGAACTGGGGTCTGACAGAGCAGCAGTAAACCTGTAGTAAAACCCGAATACCGATAGTTTTGGCAGTATAAAAACATGCATCGGCTGCAAAACGTATGTAGGTGGGTTTCATAAGAATAAGGCTAGTTTTCTATCACTATCCTGGGTAGGATAAAATGAAAATTAGAAAAGCCTTCACTTAACCTTCAACAGACCTTTGACATGTGTGCGTGTTTCTCCTCTGACTTTTATCAGGCATCTTTGCAAGGAGTTTTTTCCCATTTAAATTCCATTTGCGTTGCTCAAAGGTTCAGCAAATTGAACATTAAAAATTTATAAACAATAAAAATGCATATTTGTATCAGAATAAATAATTTTATTTAACAACATACAAATAAGTAAATGTAACTGATTTAACAGAAGCATTAAAATTCTGAAATCATTTCTTTTAAGTTACTTTTGGAAACGAGTATGTTTTACTCCAAGTTGGAATAAAAAAAGAAGTGCAGCATCTGACCACTGCTGTTTTACACAGATGGCAGAAGCAGGGCATATGCCCAACCGCTGTCATCTGGTCACCACCTCTGTCAAACTGCTAGCGCAACCAGCATGATCCCCAGCCCGCTTTCAGCCTAGGCCACCTGGCTCTCTTCTAGATAGTCCCCAGGCACGTTTCAGGGACTGACCCTGTTGGATGCAACCACCCTCTCTATAGGATAAGAAAGTTGAACCATACAGGTCAGTTGGCCGACAGGTCAGGTAATGGACCTAGCTTATTTCTGAGTATAGCTATAGTCTAAGTGACTTAAATTTTGCTGGATTTTTCAAAAATTAAATGCACCTAAATATCTAGATTACTCAGTGAAGATAAATGTATTTCAAATCTTTCTTTGTGAATGCTGTTTCAAAAGACTAAATAGTATGTTGCACTACTTAATCCTATAACATCAAGTCGAAGGCCAGTGTAATTTATTATTATTATTAAATTGCATTTGAGTAAAATATAATGCAATAAGGCTTGCTGTACTGGAGACAGGACACATACTTGAATCTGCTTCCTTTCCAACTTTTTGCTTTCTTGGAATGGTGCCAGCAATTCCATTTATTGTGGAAATTGACTCCCAGTAGTCCCAGGAGAAAAAAATATTAAACTTTTTTTATTCTTTTTTTTATTTTGCATTATGATTAGACATACAAAATCTTTTGGATGTCAGTTTTGGTATCCTATGAACAATATAGGTCTTCTGGAGATAAAATGCAAGCCCTTTCAATTCAGCCCATTGTTTTCTGCCGTGCTGTGATGCTACTGGGGATGGAGCTAAACTGTGTTGGAAGGTAGTTTACAGAAGGTAGCTTGTATAGGGTAGGTAGCGTGCTGCTAGGTATTTTCATTTACAGTAAAGGTCAAAACAGCTGAACAGTTTATGGAAACGGTAGCTGAAACAAGGGGAATGTCTGCCCTAAATAAGTTTTGTGCAATCCTGGAAGAGAGACTGACCCACATGATTTGTAAGGGTATCCTTCCAACGTAGTAAATGTCATTTCTCTGTATTTGTGACAAAACCAAGCAAAGTTGAGAGATGGAAGCATCAGAGACACTGGGATCCAGAAAGGAAAGCTGAAAAGAAAACAAGAATATGGGACTATGTGATGGAAAAAACTATTCTATGACTGAAGATAATGTTCAGGTTATTTGATGCTTCTCGTTTTCAGGAAAAGAGTTCTTAATATACCGATTATGTAAATGAACAGGATAGCATTGTAGAAATAGCAAGTTCTATTTTCAGGATCTCCTTTTTGAAGTGTTGTGAAAGACTCTGAAAACTGTCTAACCATTAGTCAAAAGGGATAACAATAGCATTTAGCCCAAAGTTAACACACTCTATTTGAAGATCATACTGGTATCACTCACGCAAATGAATAGTCGTGCTGTGCTGAAGTTTTCCATTATGCTCTGAAGTGACTCATGGGAAAATAGATGCTGCAAACATGAGGATGAAATAGGTTAAGCTACAAGAAAATAAAATCAGTGACAGCAATGTGTACTTTTGTTTTGTGATCCCCTAATGGCAGACCTCACTGTGGCAGCTGGTAGTCCAGATACCTTAAGCTGATGGGTGAGCAGACAGAAAGGCATGTGAGCAGATAGGCAGTACAAAAATGTAGGGTTTCAAGGAGGAAGGAAATCTGCCATAGCACGAATTCTTTGGTGGACTGCCACAGTATAGTACCAGTTGTGCTTTGATTTGTCTTGCTATATTCTGCATCTAAACTTCTGCCAGGTTTTGGTCCCTCTATGAAAGTGACTGTCTCAAACTTGTCACGTTCACAGAGAAAGCAGCTGTGACCCCCTCAAATGTTTAACACCTTTGCATTGGATGGTATTAAAGTCCACAGCATGCTTGAGGAGCACAATACATGTCTATATTTCATCCACTCTACTTTACAGACTGGTATCTCAACGCAAAACCACTTTTTTCAGTAGTTTAAGCTAATATGCCTAAGTATGACCTGAAATGGTTGCGACACAAGTGTTTTCTGGGCTTATGGTAAACCAGATCAAAGCAGTGATCTGAATTAAAAATAACCTTTCCCTGCCCTTCCCCTTTTCAGAGTGAGAGATTGCATCTCTCTATGACTATACTAACTTATGCTGGCTTAAAGAATATCTGGACTATGACCCAAGGCATGTCCACACGTTCTGTTCTGCACAGAGCAAGGGTGTTAAACTGCAACAAGATGATCTGACAGCACTTAACTGCCAGAGCCCTTGGCTCAGCAGAGATCATGGAACAGCACAGGCTCCTTTAAGACATGTGGGAAATCTCCATTAAAAAAAAAATCCTACCATTTGTGCTAACCGTAGCACACTTACAACATGAGAAAGTGAAAACCAAGTGAGAAGTTTGGAAACACCGCATGAGACCAAACCTCTGTCTTTTCATCCATCTTTGCCCATGACGGTGCCAGCGCCACATCATTTAGTGATGGACAAATTTGTGGGTATTTCTCCTAGAGAAATACCACTTGGTAAGTACACAGAGAGAAGTCTTGATATTGCAGGCTGTAGGTAAGTGTGCACATGTGGAGGAGTGGGTGTGCTGCAAAAATGTCGGAGATTGAGAGTTTAAGCACAGCTTCCTTGCTAGAGAAATTAATGTCCTATTTCAATGTTATCCATTGCTGCACACCAGTGATGCAAGCTTTTTTTTAATTTTTAAGGATAAACTTCAATTTAGCATTAACTCTTCTTCTGCATTTTAAATTAGGAATGGTTTTGAAGCCATTCCTGAGAAATATTTTCAATAGAAGAGATGGGAAAAATCTCTAGAAAAGTAACCCTCATCTTTTATATGCTTTTTATTTATCTTTGTTTTTTCCTCAATCTTCTGACTCTAAAAAGCCTCATTACACACTTCATTAGTAGCTTTCTGAGGCCCTATAGTGTAGTAGCATCTACTCAGAGTCTCTGAGGGGTGAAATTGGAGATTTACTGAGGAGAGTTTGAGGGCTAATTACAAAGCCTTATCAACTACTAATGCAATCAGTGGGCCACTGGCACGGTGATAGTGTTCTTTGCTGCAGTCAATAAGATCTGGGTTAGATTAGTCCACAGGGTTAAGAGGGAATGCTGATGAAGGGCAGCTAGTCATCTGGCTACCTAGGAAGTATCTTTTACGGGGTCAGAAGATGGTCCCCATTCTTTCTTCCTTTGCAGAATAATAGGAAATTCTTTTAAGCATTGTTAGGCACCTTGTTCTCCTAGAAGTAGCATAGCGTGAAATGCGGGGAGTAACTGAGCCCAGTTCTCCTGCCTCTTTGTAGCAAATACCAGCTTTATGTTGTAGGCCTGAAATGTATTACCCTGGATTAGGAATGGAAAGGGGATCCTAAGGCCCTGAACAAAGTGCAGAGTCTTCTCAGGAATAAAACAGGCTTTTGTGAGAAAGATGCAATTACGTGATGGATTGCAGTGAAAATGCAGTCAGATTCAGGCCAGTCTCACAAGCACAAATACTGAGATCCAAGAGAAAATATGTTTCTCATTTCTGGTGCTTATTCATTCCTGCTTTCAACAAATACACTAGTTTTACTTTTCATTTGAAAAGAATCAAGAGCTGCCTTTCACATTTGTTTAGTTTTTAATAAAAACTAAATGAGACTATAAAGTATGTGTGTAGAAACACTTCCTCAGGCAAGGATTAGAAAATTAAGATGCTTTTGGTTAAAAAGCAGAAATCATTTATATATTTTCACTTCTCCCAATTCTACTCTATTTTTTCCCCCAGAAGTTACATAGTCTCATTAATATCTTCAGCTTCAGCATGAGAAGGTCACTCATTTGCTTAAGACCTATTGGCTTTAATGGACTTACATGAATGTTTAAATTAAGCTCATGCTCAAATGCTTTACTGAGTCCTGATGGTCTGTAGTCTACATTTGTTCTGCCTAATTATGATTTTTTGCATGTGTACATCTATATGTGTCAAAAGCAAATAAAAGGAAAAAAAAGAGAGATAGCTTCCTGAAGAAAATTATGAATATTTCCATTCCATAAAGGGATTTAGGAACACACATCCAATATTTGAGTTCTGCTTAGATCCTCAGGTCCATTTACTGAACTGCTACGTGATGCTTTAAATGCCTGTAAGTTTTTGCCATAACATCTGCCTGAGTTTTGTTGTTGCTGACCAGTTCACTGCCTACTCTCCAGGGCAAGCTCAAAACAGGATATTGGAACAAGACTTTTAGGATTAGCTATATGTGCACATCTGTCATCTCTTACAAACAATAGCTCTGAGTTTAGATTTCCCACATCAGACTTTTTTTATTACATGCACATTCTGCGTGATTTGGAGTACAGGCTTGATTGAGCCTACATCCTCTGTATATTTGCAAGGAGTGATCAAACCACCAGACTGTTTAACTATTCCGGATGATTTCCTCTCATTCTCTTCTGGTTCATGTTGTACAAAATCCCTAAATACTTACTGACGAGAAAGGTTCTCTCCTACCAGTGATTAGTAGGCATTTCATAAGGATGGAAACAGCAGTCTCCACCTCTTTCCTAACATATTCCTTTAATAACTCCAGTGTTCAATATCTTTCAGGCACCTTTTTAAAAAAAGACTATGGGTCAATGATGAAGTATATAGGCATCTTAAAAATTTAATTTGGCTCAAATTCTCTTATCTATCACTGATCAAAGAGAACCTCCAGTCTGGCAAAGATTAGAAAAGAAATTCTTTTCTACAGATAAATTCACCAGATTTATGTGTACTTCCAGTTTTTTCAAAGAACCAGACTAACTGTGCTATTCCGAAGGGAGAATCAGACTTAATGTCTATACTCTGAGCTCTCCAATGGGCTGCACGCAGGCACATCTGTGCCCCTTTGCAGAGCTCTATTGACTTCAGCAGGGATCCACGGAGACACAGTATGCCTCGCAGCTGCTATACAATGGCACTGCTAGCTAAGCTTAATCGTTAGATTCTGGTCGATGAGTTATTTCATGTACCTACAAAGACATAGTTAAGATAGATCCAGACAGAAAAATTAATATCCATTGAAATGCAAATCTCTCAATAAAATAGGTTTTGATAACTTATGCTACCTTGCTAATCCTAATGCACCTCCTTTTTAGGTGCCCAAGATGAATTCTTTTACAAATCTTATCTTTTTGTCCAAGAATGATACTTCTGAATTGCATATACTGATTTAAACAGAGGTGATGATTGTACTTTCTTTAATGTTCCCATTCATTCTCAGATTTTTGGACAAATGCAGGCATGATCATGAAAATAAAAAGGTACTATTTTAGAATATTACAATTCCAAAAATTAATTTGATGGAAAATGGATGATCCCTTAATAAATCTGATAGACCTATTCAGAGTCAGAAGGTGACTTTCTTGCTGCAACTTTTAGAGGCCTGGGAATGTTTTCATTCACTTTTGGTACCTTCTTGGGCCAGGGTGCACTGCTGGCTAAACGTTTGACAGAGAACAGGTACTCTGGGGAGTGATCATTATTTTGAATGTGAGTAGATCAAGGAATGACCTTGGCAAGTGTACGACATATTTGCTGCATTGTTGGCATCATGTCCATACTTTTTTAAGCAAAGGTATTAGGTTTATGACAGATTAGAGGAAATCAATCTCTTATTAGAAAATAAAATACAGACAATAAAAAAAAAAACCAAACCAGTGTGACCGAGATCCCTTTCTCAGGACTTATACACCCCATGTTCCCACTAGGGTTGTCTTGACTGTCAAGTACTGCTGCTCAGGAATCTGAATTTGTAGGGAGAAGTTAGGGGGTTTCTTTGTTTTGTTTTGACTCTGGCTTAGCTATATGCTGTAAAACCATGTCAGTCTAAATCTGGCATTTCAAGGTGTCCTAAAAGTGAAACCATGTTGGTTTACTATCATACATACATTTTCACCAAATGACAAAAAGATTTGTCTTCTGCAAAACATGCAATGGTTGCATAAGTCATGGAACAGTACTGCGTGTTGTAATTCTAGCTTACAGTAATACTCGTCATACAGCAATGACAAGAGACTTCAGGAAACATGCCACAAACCACCTCGGGTGTTCATCAGCATCTGAACTCAGTGATGACAAAGCATTGGCAGAGTGCTGCACAAAGTGATAGACTTCGAGTGAGTGGTGCAAGGTGCTGTGGTACAGAGCACAGCGGGAGTGCCTCAAATCCCCCAGCACTGTATGCTGAAGTCATTGGGCTGCTTCAGACACTATCCATGGTCATATAAACTTTCCAAAAGTTATATAAAACAATGGAATGCAGAAAAAAAACCCCAAAGTTAGTTATTTACTGTCTTTGAAGTTGAGTAAGCATCTTACTCCTTTTAAAAATACACAGTTAATAGAGGAGGAAATAGATAGCTAAATAATAGATGGCTAAAGATTAGGAAATAAGAGTCCTTCCCTTATCATTAGTTAATGCTTGATTGCAGCTATTGGATTAGCTTCCATGATTGTTCCTTTCATTAAAACATGTTCTAAATGGCTCTCTAGTTTTACAAGTCTTCTGTTACAATGGCATAAGTGGGGAAAAGGTAAGGATATGTAGATGTGCTCTTCCATCTCCTGAAATCTCTTGACAAACATTATCTAATTCTTTTTAATTACAATTTAAGTAAACTTAAACTTCTTCCTACATTTTTACTGTACTGAGCCCTGTTAAGATCATCTACAAGACATAGAAAAACACAGAAGGAAATTTGTTTTTTGGAGTCAAAAGAGTAAAAAATGTTGTCTTTTTTTCTTTTCTTTTTTTTTTAGCACATCTTGTTGCTTGTAGGGCTAAAGTAACAGGTATTTTCCAGCAATTATTTTCACCCATTCTGCTCTTAAATTTCAATTTTGGTGAGGTGTGGACAAGAATAGTTAGTTTCTACAAGAAGGAGAAGCGTTTGTGCTTTTGTGGAAGCCAATGTCCCCAGTGAGGGAGTAAGATTAGATGGCTGTTAGCAGGGGTGAGCTGGACTCTGCTGACAGATAGCGGTGTTAAGGGTACTTTTGAAATCTGCAGAGGACAGAAGTAGAAGTGGCCAAATGCTGGCTTCTGTGATGGTGTTTTGGAAGATCCTGAGCAGGACAACTGTGAGCTGGGCATTAAGAGGATTCTAGGGAGCAGTAAGGATTAGGATCTGGTTGGTCAGGAATGGAAGAGAGCTGTACTTGGGGGTTTTGGTAAATGCTAGTTCTGGGGCTGGAGGAAGGGACAGCTTTCAGTTCGGAGCAGCAGGGCATATGAGGTTTGGATACAGAGGCCTGAGTCTTTGCAGACTAGAGGAACGCAAGAAAAGGGAAGCTGTGATGCAAGACTCCTAGAAACTCCTAAGCAGGAACTCTTTTTTGGACTGCTGCCTCTTCCTTTATTCTTTATCTATGTTTTGCTGTTGGAATATGCAACCTAACCTCTTTCCCATTCACTCTATGTCAGGGTGACATACTCTCCCAGATATGCTATCAGATATGCTATCAGATATACTGTCCCAGATAAGCATGCCATACTGTAGTTCACTTTATGTGGTTATAATACAGTATTTTGTCCTCCCTGAATACACTCAGGCAATCTGCTGAGCACTGAAAGTGTTGTTGCAAATTTAGGTATCTTCACTGGGAGTCCTAAGGCTTTGCTTTTAGAGTAGAGGTTCTCAAGAACTGCAAGGTCATTACATGGGACTGCCTTATTCCTAAAAGCTTCTCCAGGCTTTGAGCCTTGCTTGCAGCTAAGATACTTCTCATTAAATTTAAGACCTCTTCCTAGCTGCCCTGGACTTGCCCTAGCCAATGGAAAGGGGAAAGCAACCCTAGATGGCAAAAAAAGCTTTTAAAAGGGAATCCATTCCTAAGACCTTGTTTGTTTGGAAAAGCAAATGGGAAGAGGACTGACATACCAAGTTATTTTTTCCTATTAGTCTCATCTTCTTCCTCCTTTTCCATAGTACCAAACTATTGAGTTGCCTCTTTGATGTTAATGTGTGTATTTGTGTGTGGTCCTGGAGATGAACTGTCAAACCATCTCATGTGCTCATGCTTGTCTTGCCCATCTTCAGTGATCACCTGAGATATGAGGTCATCTACTACAGAGCATAAGAGAAAATTATTTTCTTTTATCAAAGTGATAAAGCTGTGGTGTTTTGGAAATGAAGGTCAAGAATTTTGTTCCTAGGCTTATAGATAGGGTGGATGTCATTAAAAAAAAGCAGCATTTACCAATGCCACATGTGGTGTGTGCTTTGTAGCTTTGTTGACGAGCATGAAAGTTCCTTGAGCAACAGATAGTGACATTTGAGGGCAACTTCCTGATGTAACTTGTGGGTCTATGGCATTTTGGTTCTGCATCATGTTTATAGCAAGATCATAATTTTCACTATGCATTGAGACATTTATCCTAGAAGATAACTTTGAGTGTATATCTTAGAAATTAACACTAATCTTTCTTTTTATCAGGAAAATTTCAAAGTATTAATCAAATGGATGTGGAATTGCTTTTACAGCCTAATATATGTAACATTTCTTTTATTTTGCTACAGTCCAATGAATCAATTGCTCTCCTCTGATAAATGAAAAATTATTTAACTATCAGGTGATGTCCAAACACATCCATCAAAACTCAGCTGATTAGCAGTACCAGGAATACTAGGCATCTTTCCCTAATAAATTATTGCTGTAGAAATTGTTGACTGTATTTAGCAATAGCAAAAACTCACAAGGACAATGAAATACTAGGTTGTTGAGCATTACTTAGCAAAGGAGACAGTTATTAGGAGCCAGTTTAAATTAATTAATTTTTAAGTACTTTATAAAATGATTAATAATCTATAATTTAATTCTGTTGCCTCTCTGTCTTTTCTTAATGTGGTCCATGTTTTAATGAAGAAACCTCAAATGTCTCTTTCACAAACTGCTTCTAAACTCAGAATCCCAGATTTTACCACCTGATGACAAGCAGATGGTCCAGAGGGGACTCATCTAACTGTTTTGAAAAGTACTAAATTAACAATACCAGACAGATTTAGTAAAGCATATGCAAAGGATCAGAATGACACAAAGCAGGTGACAGTCATCAGCCTGCTTGCTATAGAGGAAAGGAGGTTTACTTACATCCGGCAACTAAATATAGATAGGGAGGCTCTACACCAGTTCGCCTCATCTATTATATTTGTCTTCATACCTATGGGAACAAAAAAATGCTGCTACAGTTCTTGCTTTCATCATCTAAAACCAAATTAGATCCACTATCAGACAGCTATCTTAATCTGCAAATCACTTTGACTATAATGACTTAGTTAACCTCTGATCACATGCCTGCATCAGTCTCATACGTTTTCATTTTGGTTTTAGCAGTTATAGCATAGTTTCTACATAGTTTACCTCTGTCTTGAAGTTACAGAGGTGTTCCATAGAAGGCACTGAATAAAGACAGGAAGAAAAAAATGTTTGTCGTCCAGGGAAATTTCTTAAGAGTTAAAAAAAATGCCTGCTTTGCACCAAGATGAAAACAAAACCTGTCCTTTTTTTGAAGAAGGTGGCGGCAGCCCATCATAGAGAAGCAGATAGCCCAGCCATTGGCAGATGCACTGAGGAAGCAAGGCTATGTCTGTGTTGACCGTGAGACAGCCAAGCCAGGGAGAACACATGGAAGTGCTTTAGAACAGATCTCCCAAGTAGAAGGTCGGGGGGGTCTATAAATCCCATCTGCTCTTGCAGCTGGTGATGTGATGGACCCTGGGTCATCTCACGTGTCTGACATCAAAGGACATGGCCACACACAGAGATGGAGCTCAACACTATTTTCTACTATAGTCAGAGCTGTGATAAAGGGTCTGAGATTCCTCCCTGAGCGCTCCTCAGGGATTGCTTCCAGCCCAAACTCAGGTTGTGTCCACTTAGTGAGGAAGGCTGAGTCCTCCCTCAAGCACCAGCCTATGTATGGTCTAAGTATGATCTAAGAAACAAGGTCCTGGTTTGTGCCTCATTTTGCACCAGGAGTTGAACCTGTGGCTTTCTCATTCGCTGAATGGTCTGGTCCTTCCAGAGAGGAAGCTTCCCCTTTCGCAGGGAAATTCCTGACAGCCCAGGCACGTGTCACAGCCACGGCTGCACGGAGTAACTCTGCCAGCTCAGTGTCAAACAGCTGTATTGCCAGTACTGACAGACGTTCAACTGGCATGAATGTATTGTTCCCAGAAACTGTGTTTTTGTTAAAGCTACCTTTAAGGAATAAATATAAAAAATGCCTATTTACCACATGAAACCCAACATTTTCTGAAACATGAATTAATTTGTGCACTGCTGTTTAGGCACAAGTGTCACATGGCTCCTAAAATCTGATTTTCAGAGGTTCTGAGAACTCTGGTAAACCTTGTTCACAATTTTCACTTTTTAAAAAAATGTTATGTTCAAAGTGAAATTCTTTTCTTAGGCTTCTTTTATTTTCCTGGAATGATAGATTAACAATATATTTCACATAAAACATGAAGACTAACATACCCTTGTAGTGAAAGCATACTGAAGGGGGCTCGGTGTGATACCAGGGTGCCAGTCCTGCAAACCGGGAGATGTGTTGTAAGAAAAACATTTCTAGAGTTTCATGCAGTTGTTCTGAGTACCTTATTAATCTATTTTTTAACTGAACATGGGGTATTTTGATCTTTTGTAAAAATATATCAATCCTTTCAAGATAAAAGGTCTCTTGATGCCTAACACCTTGATGAAAAACATGACAAGTAACAGATTTTATCTATGAAGAAACATTTTTAGTTACTTTGGTTTATGCTTTAGCTCTGGTTCTTGTTCCTGTTGACCTAGACATTCTCTTTTAGTAAAGTTCAACATTAAAAGCCAGGAGGATTGATGATGTTTAAATACAGCAAAGACTTAAAATTTCATATCATCTAGGTAGTAGAACTGCAGATAGATTCTCTGCTTGTGCTAAGGCGTTTGCCTACAACAGCTCTATGATGCTTTACAGAGAGAGATTTTGACCCTGGGGAATGGATTTGTGAGTCTCATACAAATTACTGTCTTTAGTGTCCTAATTGATTCCATCTGTAGTTTTACACCCTTTCCTTTTTTCTTCCTCTTTCCTTTGTAGTCAGAGCTACCTTCAAACTGCAAGTGACGTGCCTGGGGGTCACAACCTGGATCCCTCTGCAAACTACAATTCCCCAAAGTTTCGCTCAAGGAATCAGAGCTATATGAGAGCAGTGAGCACGCTCAGTCAGGCCAGCTGTGTTAGTCAGGTGGGAAATTCTTGTTATAACTTTTCTTATAGGTTAATCACAGATGCGAGAGTTGTTTCTAGTGGATGGTTTTAGTTTTTTGGTTTTGGGGTTTTTTTAATTAATATCAAACTGAGGATGTGAATTGTCAAAGTAATTCAGTTCTAAGGAATGTAACCCTTGTTCAAAATTTCAAGAAAAATACTGAATGCTAGAAGCAAAGGGACACTATCACATGGAATATTTTCCATTTAATTTTCTTCAAAAATATAACTACTGGTATTTTCATTTTCAGTCTGTATGAAATATTTAAATGTTAAGAAGATTCAGACTGAGCATAAGGGGCACACTTCTACAATACTCATCCTCTGAAAATATCTACTCTGATTTCAGTAAATGTGGGTTGCCAGATTAAGATATAAATTGAGATAATTATGCTCCAAAGGAGCAGTGATTCACCTCTAAGCTCAAACCCTCACTCTTCTCGGGTGAAAGAATAAGTCCCATCAATTATTCTACGTATGCAGCCTTCTGAAAAGAGACATTTTTCTACCCTGCTGGTTTTATGTTGCTTAGTTAGTACTAATCCATGTTGAAGTGAGATCTGAATCAGGCCTGAAGTGCAAGCAGCCTTATGAAGTATGTGCGTGTTCTTTTTAGCAGAGGACTTTACATAAAATTTCCAATGTTTCTAATGTGCATTGGTCCTGACATTTCTTCCCTGTGTTGCTTCATGGCAGGTGGGCCCTGCCCTCTTCTCAAACATGTGTTACTTTATTTTTCTTTGACCATTTAGTGACGCACCTAAGGGTATAGTAGCTAATTATGCACAATGTTTATGTTAAAAAAAATCTTTTTTAAGCAATTTTATATTAATTCACATTCAGTTTGTATTGCATGGCTATTCAGGCCTGGATTCAACTCATCTAACTTGAGGCTTTTAACTGAGGCAACAACTAAAGCTTCCTCTGTAGTTAATGGAGTGAAAGAATTTCCTCCAGCACAATGCACATCCCAAGTGGGCTGAGAGCCCTCTGGAAATGCTTGTCAGTCTTCACTGACTGTAGAGAGTTGGGAGGGACTAGTCGCCTGACTAATGCCCTTCAGTCAAATTCCTTAATTTATGTGGGATAAATCTAAGTATAAACTTGTATAGCACGCTTCAGAATTAGAAACAGCCAGCCAGTCATTTTCCAAACCTTTCATTATTTTTCATAGCTCCCTTGTGAACCTGTCCCTATCATTTTCATGCTTTGGTTTTCATTACCCTGGTTTGGTTATTTTCTATTTTTATTACATTCTGGTTTTGAGAAAGTTTCACAAGAATCCTGCATTCAAAGCAAGTGCTGTTGGCTGTCACCTAGCAATACTATAATATACAACTATTCTAACATCTTCTGCCTCTTTGACCACATCTGTGCACAGAGATGCTCACTGAGCTGTCCATAATGACTAATTGGTTTCAGCAGTCGTTAAAATTCTTCATTCCAATGCGCATTACCTGGAAGGATGTCCACAATAGATTTCATTTGCAGGTAGATTGCTCAATTGGCCAGATTAACTAAACCTGCTGGATATAGTTCCTTACTTTCTTTTTCAGTTTTCACTAACCTATGTAATTTTGTGTCAGCCACATACTTCCTACCTCACAGTCCAGCTGTTTCCAGACCAGCGATAAATGCATTTAATAGATACTATACAAAGTAAATGTTTTAAAATAACAAGTTCTGAACCTTTGCTGTTTCCTCTTCTTTTTCCGTGACACCATCATCTTCTTGTCCCATCTACATAATAGCAGTTTGTATGATTTGTGGTATTTTTAATGCCTTTTTTTTGTGAGATCCTTCCTTTTTCAGTCTTGACCAAGGGTAGAGTCAAGAAAGATGCTGGGTTCCATGGTTTATATTTTTAATTTAAGTTCTAAAACTTTTATTTTTCTATTGTCAATGACCTTAATTTGAAAGAAGTGGTTAGGACTTAAAGTGTTTGTGGACTACGTTACCATAAATTTCCTGACCAATGACGTATGCAAAATATTTCCGAGTAAGGTTTTTTTTTTAATCCTTTCGAGATTGCATTAGTCATCTGTATTAGAAGCAAATTTTATGAAGGGTAATGTAATTCCTTTCAGAAGAGATTTAGTAGCCAAAATGTCTTACATGAAATTAAAACATCAGTTATTCATTATCATCAGAAGTTCTGTATGAAATTTCCATTTACTTAATCAAAATCCTAAAACGTTTGAAACATTTGCACTCACTGTTTCCATAATGAGTAATGTACTAGGAACAGTAATAATGAAAAATGCACTTAGCAGCTGTATAGAAAAAGTAATATCAACTGGATGTGCTGTTTAGTGATGCTATGAATTTAACTTGGTATTTATACTGATTCTGATTTCTAGCACTCTCTTTTTAAAAGGGTATTATTAGGAGGACGTATCAGGAGGTCATGCGTTTGTCTGCCCAGTGTTAGCTTCCTATCTGATTTTGGATAAACATAATTTTGAATTATTCAGGTACATTAACAGGTAGTTAGGGCTGACTTCAGATAATCTGTTAAAAATGATCTAGGTAGAATTTAGGCACTCATCTTCAAAACTGCAATACACAGTTCCCTACTGAGAGGTTCCCTAAGCCTGGCCAGCCTGCCTAAACCCTGTTTATCATGAAAGCTACCTAAAAATGTACAGTTTTGCATCATGCCCAACCTGCAGGGGAGGGTCAGCAGGTAGATGCTGCCTCCTGTCCCAGCCCTGCGGGGAGCTGGAGGGTCGTGCTGAAATCCCCCAAGGGGCCAACCTGGTTGGTGATGCAGGTAGGCACATCTAGGGTGCTCTGACAGGCAGGGTTCCTAAGCACACCTGGTGGCAGAAGTATCAGATTTAAAATAATGCTGCTGAAGAAAAGACAGCAGTAGTGGCTGCATCTTGTTTTTCCACGGTGGTTGAATGGCTAGCCCGGTTAACCAGGGAATGAGTTTGGTTTAGGGCCCTTCTCAGCTGAAGGTGGTCCAAGCATTACTTTCTCATCTGACCACCTTTCGCTCTCAGACAATGGTTATTCTTTCACATGCTTCACTGGACACAACTCTAGATGCAATAATTCTCAAACCTTTCAGAAGCATCACCTCCTCTGCACTTACACATCTTCAAGTATGAGATACTTCCTTGAGCTCCTTTATAGTGAGAGGAAGGTAACAACCTGCCACACAGGCTAAATGTCCATGAGTAGTAACTTTGCTGATACACGAGGAGCCCAGGCAATCCACCCTCACCTTTTGAGGGCTAATATTAGTATAGCTGATTTTTGTTCTCCTATCCTGGCAGAACATGGATTTCTATCAGTGCAGAGTGATCTTGTTGGTTACCATTAAATCATGTATTTACAATCCTCTGAATATGCCAAAAAATATTAAAAGTAAAATTAATTGTATGGCATGTGTGATGTACTTACTATATACATACAAACAGCTGATGTAAGTTAAAAAAAATGTGAATGTGATCAGAAGGGATTACTACATTTTAACTATTTGCTAAAACAGTTCTTCATCAATGTACAGGTGTCCATTTGAGATGTTGAGGCCGTGATGATCACAAAAAAGCAAGTCAAAAATCAAATGCATTGTTGTTGTTTATTCAGATGAGTGAAGCAGAGGTTAATGGGCAATTTGAATCGGTGTGTGAATCAGTGTTTAGTGAAGTTGAAGCTCAGGCAATGGATGCCCTTGACCTCCCTGGATGTTTCCGAACAAGAAGCCACAGTTACTTGCGTGCCATTCAGGCAGGCTATTCCCAAGATGATGAATGTATACCTGCGATGGCATCTTCCAACATCACCTCAACTATCAGGTCAACCACAGGTAAGCAAATCTACGATAACCCTTCCACTGTTCTGCATGTAAAAATATGTCATCTTGTTTTGTAGAAGGATGTTTGACACTGGAACAATTTCCCTGTGTAGTGATAATATTTGATACCAGTATTCTTAGGTTTGTAATACTGTACCGTTGTGGCTACAGGTTGGAATAAGCTCCTTCTGAGGAGAATCCTGCAAGCATAATATAATGGACCTGGGCTTCAGCATAGCCTTAATTTGACCTCCATTTCCCATACATACAGTTATCCAGGTGCATAAAAATGCAAGTGCAAATGGTATCATTTAGATGTTGTTAGACATTTAGGTATTTTTATCTATCAAGTAATTGATCTTCTAAATGAGATCAGTTGCACTGATTTTAATTTAGGTCCTTAAAGTACCAAAAGAAAAAGAGAAGCAAGATTTTAAATATTTGGTCTAAACACTTACAAGCAATTAACTTAACAGGGAATTAATTACTTACTTTTAGAAAAGGTGTAACCAGTTGTATCAATACACTGAATCATAAACATTATGGCAAGCTTTACACATCTGCTATTACTCGTCAGTAACAATTAGCATTCATTGTTATACCATTCACTTTTAGGATCTTTTAACATTCTTCTGGCAACTTTATTTTCTCTTATTAGTTGCTTAGCAAAGATTATAGCTCTATTCATTTTAGAATATTAGCATTTAGTATTGGTAGAGAAAAGATTGCACAGATAGCAGTTAAATAATTAAAATGATATCTATAACAAATACGTATTCTTTGTTAAGTGATCCAAATTCACTTTTATATTTCCAGATATGTTAATATCAGTTCCTAATTACGGTATTGTCCTTGCCATGTACTATTAAATTGCAGTGCAGACTACCCATCTAGAAAAGGTAAAAATAGAGCTCAAAATGTATGATGCAAAAATACTTTTTAAATTATTTGCTTGACACATCTGTTGTGTAACAGAACAGTGGGAGCTTAGAAGGGAAGTAAGCTGAGGTTGAATAACGTAAATTTGCATTCCAGAAGTAGCATAAAATGTTATCTTAAGCATAGTATTTTAATTGCTATATATAACTTTGTGTAAAACCAGAAGTTGTGGCTTACAGTGCCACCTCTAGGGATGTTTCTGTCCTTTGTTTAATAGAGATACTGTCATGATATAAAATGAGATTTTATTGCTACCCCAGAGACTAATTTTCATCTTTGTCATATAGTAGTCTGTGATTATTGTGAAGAAACCTTCCATGGCAAAAGACACAACTAAATATCTATTTTAGTGTCTGATTCCACGTACTGAATTGGAATAATTTCAGAATTTCTTTGGTTACCAAGTGGATTGGTTTTAACCTAAGCTGTCTTGAGTTTATATGCTAGATAAGCCCAAAATTCTCACTGAAAGGAACTTATTTTATTCCCTCTAGAGCAACAAAGCTGAATAATAGAATATGTCTGGGAAAATAACCAGATTAGACAGTAAATATGTTTGCATCCCAGTGTTTTCATACTTATGAAAAACACTTTGCATTGATTAGCAGTCTGCTGGCTAAATAATGTGGTTTTGAAAACTTTAACCTTCGTTTCACACATGACTTCTCCCTCATTTCGGAAATGATTTATCAGATAGATTTTCTTGCCCAGATATGTAATCTTTCTGCTTTGTTGTGGCGAGGCGATATTGACATTGTGGAGAAAAAAGGTGATGTGAGATGTTTTCCTGAGCCAAAACTGTTTCCAAGCCAATGGACTGTATACAGGTCTGAGTGTGGTTCCATATTCAAAATATTATCTCTGTACCACCGAGCAAGTTTGTCCTCAGCTTCTATGTAAGATAAATATTCAAATTAGAAATATTTATCTGATTTACAAGAAAAGTAAGGATTATGTGATTAATTATTAATTGAAAATTTCGGTTGCCAAATGAGCTTTTTAAAAACCCCAGGGGTAACTCTTCCATATTTCTCTCTTCAGCCCCTGTCACTTTGGAGGGAGATGCTTCATTTCCTATCATTATTATAATTAAAAAATTTTACTTCTCCAGCCCTCTGAAAATTGTAAAAGAAGCAGTTGCCTCAAATGTGAAAATGGTGTTGCCACACATTTGACATTTATACAGGCTTCATTCAAATAAATGTCAAAAAGGTCGAAGTTTCACATCAGCCTTCAGTTCCAATTCAGTCTTTTGAATTCTTAGGAAAATTACATTACATTAATTCCTTTTTTGCTTCTGATGTAACAAACTCTTCTTGGCAAAGAAACTGAAGCAATTTCTTAGAAAATTAACAGGCACTGCAATTTAATTATTACTTGAAATTTTAGTGATATAGGTCATGACTGCCTCTTATCGATGTTGTAAAGCAATTAAATCGTAACACACAGGCTTAGCTAAAAATTAATTCATGTAACTAAAAATGTAAATCTAAAATAAAAAATGTAATATTTGATCTATGAATTCAATTACAAAAGTATGGTAATATATATTTACAGCATGCAGTTTCCTAAAATGTTCCTAGATGCATTAACAGCTTTCAGAAGGTAGGAAGATTGCAACTATAATGAATATTATGAACACATAACTTCTGCACGGACCCATGTAATTTAATTGTTTGTGGAACCAGGCTTCTCCACCTCTGATGGAGACTCTAAAGAGACAAGACATAGGGCACTACCTGTTGCCCCAGGTGTAAATGAATGAAACAAGTGACAATGCAGAGGAGGCAGCCAGCATTGCTGGCATACTGTAAGCTAGACCTGGAGTCTGTGTGACCCCTGCTAAGACCCATATTTCATTGCAGTTAGGGCATTTCTAGTCATCCTGCTTCATTTTGTATAGAGATAATGAACCCAGTAAAAAAATACTTCATGTTAAAAACCCTGAATGACAGCATATGCTTTCTGTCTCTGAACTGTATCCAGTTGCAGCTGTCAGATGCACAGCTGAGAAAATACAGCTCCAGCTGCTGCTGCCTCCCACCTTGTCCCTCCATCACAGACAACATGTAATTTCCTGAATGGGAAGTCACAGAGTGCAGTAGTCATCCTAACTACTACTGCCTTACATCTTTGCTACTCTTGCAAGCAATGCTTCACTTTTCAGGAAGAGTGCATAAAATCTGGGTCACTTTTCCAGGTAGTACCAGCTCGGTTCCCTGTTGCCTAAGCATTTCTGCAGGTATATACGCTACGCTGTCAGCTTGGAAGGCTCCTTCCTGGTAACATCTGGCTAATGTAGCTGAGTGCTGCAGGGAGATATGCAAGCTACCTGAGGTACCGGAGCTGTGTCACCACCAGCTCAGTGCGTAGTGGGCCCTGGCTCTATAGTCCTGCTGGGGAACAGAGCGCACTAGGCTGGGAGCAGTGCCGCAGTAACATGTTATCCCACCTGCAATACCAGGGCTGTCTTACTGAAAAGTAATTCAAATATCCTGATACAACACCGGATTGTACTATGAAAACATAACCAATGAAGAGGTCTGGAAGACCTTAACTGGTCTCTGGTTGCTTCCCATTTACCTGAGAAGGTCAACTTATTTTTGTTACATGTCCTATACGTAGAGAGAGTCCTGTATATGACTGGCTTACTCCATAGGTTATAGAATATTTCAGGATGTTTCCTCACAGCTTTTCCTGCTGATGTTGTTTGATTTTACTATGGATGCAGAAATACTGACTGAGTTGCAATGACACTGGAGGTAGCAGTTAGGATGGTCTGCTGTGAAGCAGAAGAAGGTGTTAAAATCCCTCTTCTGAGACAGAGAGTAATTTGGTGTTTGCACCTTTGGCCATCCAGGATATCCTGAACACCAGATTATCATGTGTTCAGATGTGGGGGGCACAATCAGTTTCTCCTGATGGCATTACTATACATTATATAAAACACTTTCACCTTTACTGAGAGAGACACTGCCCCTCTAGCCCGCTGCTCAGGACACTCGCCCGTCATGTGGGATATCTGCTCAGTGAATATTGCTTTTATATGCAAATTGAAACAGCTAAAGCAGAAAAGGCTAAATATGCTATAAGGAGGAACTGAAGCACTGCAGTCAGAGGTATGAAATCCTTCTCCAGCACCAAGCACTGACGGAGTGGCCTCAGTTAAGTTCTTCAGCGTTTAGGCTGATGAATCGTCTTCAGTTTCTTAAAACTACTTCACATTTTCCTCTAACCCAACTTATTTGGCTACAACTGTATTTTTTGATGAACGGATTAATGACAAAAAAAAAATCCACCTAGCTATGGACTTCAGCGCAATGGGGACTGGCTCACGGTACCTAAAGGCATCCTGGATTTCTGTCCTATCTCTAAGTGTTCAAGATCACTTCTCCCGCTTCAGGGATTTCCAGCTGATCTTGAGAGAAACTTAGCATGAAACACTGCTGATTGCAGGGGATATAGTCACTAGCCTAAGTGGCCAGTACACTGCATTGCAATGACTTTTTTTCTAGAAAACGTAGCATAATGCAAACCTGCCAGATCAGATGTATATGCACCTCCTTTTGTCTAATTCAGAGCAGGTAGCTCTACTAAACTTGTACTTACTAAAGAGTCACCGGAAAAGATGAGACATAGGGAACTGTCTTTTGTCCATTTTACTTTTCTCATCCAGTAGGACTCTGCTTGGCAATGAGTAAACTTCAGAGAATTCCACATTTACTGAACTATTGAGCACTAATTCCAAAACCAATTAATTCAAACAAGGTCACATTGCATGAGGGAGTTTTTAATTACAGCTCATACGATTACTCAGAATGCCTGAGGAATTGCAGGTTTTCTTTCTCCTGACTTAAAGCTATTTTCAGGTTTCCATTTTTGAAATAAGGGGCTCCATAGGGTGAATTTTTAGAGCACATGTTTGATACTCAGCCACAAAACTCTCATTGCCAGTAAATAGATTGCATGGTCATGTACCTACAAACATAAAGGCATGAGAATATGATATTTCATCAAGAAGTTGTACTGTTCCATAGGACAGCTACCCCTGCAGACTCCGGAAGGACTGATTCTCTGGTTCCTATCTGAACATTAATGACAGTAGTTATTCTTCTGGGTTTCTTTTTTTCAAAGATATGAGGATACCAAGGGCAGGCAAAGGTTTAAGTCGTGGTGCTACTGCATATGGAGCTAGTGGAGTTCAGTGAAGGGTCACTAAGAAGACAAAGGGACTGAAGCGTCTCTCCTCTGAGGAGAGGCTGAGAAAGCTGGGACTGTTCAACCTGGAGAAGAGAAGGCTCAGAGGGGATTTTGTAAATGTATGTGTTGTGGTTTACCCTGGCAGCCAGCTAAACACCACACAGCCGCTCGCTCACCCCCCCACCACCACCCCAGTGGGATAGGGGAGAGAATCGGAAGGGCAAAAGTAAGAAAACTCATGGGTTGAGATAAGAACAGTTTAATAATTAAAATACAATTAATAATAATAATAATAATAATGTAATGAGAAGGAAAACAATGACAGCGAGAGAGACAAAACCCAGGAAAAACAAGTGAGGCACCCGCTCACCACCCGCTGACTGATGCCCAGCCAGTCCCCAAGCAGTGATCGCTGCCCCCCAGCCAACTCCCCACAGTTTATATACTGAGCATGACATCATATGTTATGGAATAGCCCTTTGGCCAGTTGGGGTCAACTGTTTTGGCTGTGTGCCCTCCCCTCCCAGCTGCAGTACTAGTACTAGTGTAAGCACTACCTAGCAACAACTAAAACATCAGTGTGTTATCAACATTATTCTCAGACTAAATCCAAAACGCAGCACTATACCAGCTACTAGGAAGAAAATTAACTCTATCCCAGCCGAAACCAGGACAGTATGTAAATATAAAAATTGGAAAAACACACTCCTCAGTTCCGAAAAGAAAAACATTTTATCATCAATAAATGTCTGATTTTCTTTTATTTTCTCAAGAATGAGATACTTCATCCAGGTTGCTGCTTGGATGTTCTTAATCCAATGCACTACGGCTAGGAAAACCCAGCCAACTGGGGGAAAATATATGCACGAAGTAACATCTCCACAATTTCTGTCCTAGAGGTTTTTACTGGTATCCATTGCTAAGTAATAGCTAGCAGTGGTATCCACAACAGGTATGCTTAAAACCTCAAAACCTTAAGTCCAAATAAGATATAGAAGGCTGTTTTCTCAATTATAATTTGCCTATTGACTTTGTTTAGTTACTGTTGGGGCTCCATGGAATTATCTGGCACTCTAATTCTCTGCAGGAAACATACCGTATATCTGCGGGAGCACTTGGGGATCCTGAGTTAATACTTTGATGCTGTGTCAATTTGTGTGCCTATATGGTGACAATAAATCTTATACTAACAAACGATGAGCCCAGTTCTACACTTGGATACGCACACATCATTTTCATTGCTCTGGGTATATCTGGGGGGAATAATTAGTCTTTAATTCTTTTAAATATATTGAAGTTCTGCTGCTATGCTGACACTGCTGTTTAATAGCAGCTCTACGTGGTGAAAGTGGCCCAGGGAGTCACTGGGATGAAGGTGACACAAGCCCTTTGGTTCGAGGAGTTCAACAGAGGATGGCGAAAGGGCCATTGCAACTGTTCATAAGTCTGGGATTCCCTGAGATGGAGTAAGGTTGTGCTAAATGGGGCTGCCTGGCTGCCTGGCCTCTTCAGGCTGATGAGGCATGAAAACAGTTGGAGCAGTAGCCAGGAGCTTTTCATAATTCTCACTCTCCTTGCTACAGATGATCTGCAGAGGCAAAGACAAAAAAAGGAAGTCACTGCCTTCCATCTATGGTTAGTTTAAAAAATGTGTAATGAGTGTTTCTCCCTTGCTCCTGCTGTTCTGTGCTTGACATAATTCCTCCTTAACCTATTAGATTTGCCAGACAGCTGGTTCTTTTTTTATTAAAAAGGGCACCCGTGCTCCCTTCCCTGGCAGAATTTGGCTTCAAAGCTGTTCTGTGGGATCAGTTTTCACAGAGTTTTCTCAGCTTCATTTTCTGTATCATATTATAAGGAAGAAAAAAAAAATGTATAAGAAAGAAAGAAAAGTCATGCAAGGAAGGTGTTTCACTGCTCAGGTGTTTGAAGCTTTCCTGACATGATAGAAGCTAACAGTGGCAGAGGTGAATCTCAGCCCAGCTATTTAGCTTGAGGTTGCCCGAGGGTTTTGTTCTCAGGTGGGTCTGTGCAGCTCTTGGAAGTTTGCTGGGTGGATGGGCCTGGAAGCACCAGTTCACAGTGCTTCCTTGTACTTGTAGTGAAAAAGAAAGCAGGACCCTTCTCCTGCCAGTGCTTCCCCTTCTGTGTTCCTCAGTGAATGAAAAAACCCTCTAAGGAGTCTTCTCAGAAGCTCCGCATGTATTCAGTCCTGGTTTTTGTTGAAGGCATATATGTCAGGAGCCATAATGATGATGTGTACTGGAGCTACAATGCTTGCGGTGCTGGGTATAGAGACAACATTTTGATTGTGTTCTGACACTCATTTTTACCAGCTCACATGCACTATTTCATCCATCGGGGCCTCAGCCCATCAGTTAATGTAACTAAACATAACTGTCTTGAAGTTGACCCAGTTTTGCTTGCTGACAAACTGGCCCTTAGCTTTTTTATGCTTTCAGTGCAACAGGGATATGAGCTGTGTTCTGCTCTAGCTCTTTATCATTAAAAAAATTTTCAAAAAAACTGTGTGTGCAGCCACAGGGGAATTCCTCTCCTGTGGGTCCTAGCAAAGGCAGAGGGGCCAATAGAGGGTATGTGTGAAGAAAGAGAGCTGCACTTCGAAATAACAATAAACTCCTTTACAGCAGGTCAGGTCTCACTTCCACAGGGACCCTTCCACTTCTAGAATGTACATGAGATAGTAAAGTTCTTTCCAAAAATGTATTATCAGGCATTTAGGGAGGCAAGTTCAAGTGCTTTTGCTACTGTTTTGCCTCATGGTGAGGACATTTTGATTAATGCTTGCCACTTACAAATGTACTTCTCCTAAGGCACATTATTTTTAACTTGCAAAATTGCCTTTTCCAGGAGAACAGAATGCTAGTGGGCAGCTGCAACCCAAATCCTTCCCAATAACAGAGGCATCTGAAGTTAAACACAAAGCAAGTTCTTCATTATTTAAATAAAGTTGTATCTATGTTTGAGTGGAGAGGCACAGAAATTAGAGAAAAACTTTTATAGTTACCTTTAGTTTTACTCCCAGCAAATTCTCTGTTTTGTTAATATAAAAAACCTCTTGGGATGCTTGCACATCTCTGCCAAACTCTCAGCGACTCCCATCCTCTATTTTCACTTCCCTGAACTGGAGTTTCATCAAGATAAGCTTGTATTTATGTCTCCATTTCTGTGTCAGGAATTTTATTCAGACTCAGATCTACCCTAGAAAGGCAATTGGTAAACCTGATACTTAAAACATTACTTGAAAGACTTTTTCCAGAGGATCAGAGAAAATAAAGATACTAAAATTGGTGACAATCCTAGAGCGTAACCAGGCAGAATTAGCCTTTGGCCAGACAGGTTAGTTGAATGGTGTGGGATTTGCCTCCAGATCAAGTCATCTAAACATAAATGCTTTCGTGCAAAGTAGTTGTCTAAGTTCCCGTGGCAATAAATTCAAAATCAGTTCAAAGATAATTGGCTGGTACCATTTGAGACATCCGCATGGGACCTACAAGAGAATTGCATCCTCCTGGACAAGCATCTGTAGGCTAGGCAGAAGGGCCTAGGACCTCTAAAAAGGTATTAGATACCTATGTTTAGGTGAGTTTGACTCAGACTGAATATGGTGTATGGATCCTATTGTGCACCAACAGAGAGTCAACAAACCCCTACCTATACTGACGTGTCTTATACTCACCTAATAGCACCCCGATACTTAAGAACAAACTCTGTACTCACTGTAAGGCCAAGGTTTAGTCTCAGTATACAGTCCATTAAAATATACACAGTGGAAATCACAAATATCAGAGCAATCCAAGCAGCTCATTGCTACTCCTCAAGGGCAACTAGGGGACATCCAAACAGGTTTAGGGAAGATACTGAGTTTGAAGTGAGTAACCTATCACTTCACTTTCTGAGACTGAGAACAGAATAACAAGGACATATCAATGAGTCATGATTTTTATACGCATTTCTTTTTTGTTGTATTAAATACAAATGAACCTTTTGGGATAGTTCTGTGTCCAGAAAAATATATATATTTCCACTCTTTGTCTCCTTCCCCCAATCGAAAAAACCATAAAATTTCAGTCATAAAAATTCATCTCACCTAACACGTATATCTAAAATGTAGCTGTCAAAGGCAGTCACATTAATGTCCTATTATAGTCAATGAAATGTGATTTATCTCCTTTAGGATTGGTATCTGTTATGAAAGAAGTTGTCCCCTGGACGTCCCTATTTCTCTCTGTTGCCTACAAAAATAGTCCACAATGATGGCATAGTATAGCTAACTAACTTTTATACATCTGAGGTAAAAGTCAGGCCTATTCAAACTGCATTATAGGGTGAAACTAAAGATTGAATCCTGGTCCTACTGAAAACAAGGATAACTGAGAGTGCCATACTCTGACTTACAGGGTTGAGAGCTCAAACCCAGCAGCGTCATTTGCTGCACCAAAAACAGGGCTGGCAGCCTGCAAGTAGCTTTCTGAGCACTGCTTTTGACACTGATACTGACTCCATCCATATCTTAGGTAAAATTATTTCTTGATTTGAATATTGCCTGTATTGTTACCAATCTCAAAAGTGCACTCTGAGATTGTGTCCAGACTTGTAGCTCTCTGCGGATTAAAAGAATGATTTAAAGGTATTAAATTATCTTTAATTAAAATATTTTGCAATCATTTAAATTCTTTAATGTAGGACCATTATCATAATATGCTGTTAAAATTATTCCATTGTGCAACACTTCCTAAAGATTAGCTGAGCAAACTGTTTCTCTCATCCTATTCAGTTTGGAATTCCTTACTGCAAGTTAAAGAAAATCACAAGCTGGACACAGTTACTGTAAGAATGAGAATAGAAAATATACAAATAAAACCAATGATAAGTCTACATAATATGTCTGTGAGTGAGTTTAGGAGGCTGATGGAAACTATTTTACTTGAGTGATAAGGGTATGTGGGAGGTCAAGAAGAGATTTTTTTTTTTAAGTACAGAATTACAGCAATGTTGGTTTGATTCTACTGAAAAACAGTTTCAAGTTTTCTATTTTATTTCAATGTGAAAAGAGTAGCCCAGTAAGAGTAATTCTTAGCTTTTGGAGCTCTTTTTTCTCTTTGTCTCTTACTGTTTTGATGATGTGACAAATGCAATCTGTATTCCTGAAAGGCCGCACATACATTCTGTAAATGAAATAGAGTATACTTAAAGGTACATTTTTCCTTCCTGCAACCGAAAAACTGAGAGAGTGTTTTTTAATGCAACTTCAGTATTTTAGAGGCACATAGGAACTGTTTAGAAGAGCAAAACAGCTGTCAGCACTTTGTCTTGCCATCTACAGGATGCTGGTTAGGCTATAATTTCTTGCTAATTAACTGATCTAAAATAGAACCCTTTGTAACTAGTCCATCAGCAATCCATGAGGTTTGTGTTGCCCACATCTCTTTTAACTTTGGCAAAGGCTTACAGTTTCTGATCTTGATGTCTTGTTTGATTTGCATTTCTGTTTTGAGACTAACATTAATTACACTGTCAAAACAGATTTTATCGTTTATGTAACATGGGCTGCCTACAGACCTAAGCTTCAATATGAAGGTAACAACTCATGTACTGAATGACTTGATTACAGTAATTCCTTTTATACTGTTCTCCTCCTGAGAGATTGTAGTGTGTACTTAGACTCCAGCTTTTTCCAAATTGAGGTCACTTTTCCACTTAATTGTTAGTTTCCTGTACAAAATCAGATAGATGTACAGAACTTTAGCCTAAAAGGATCTACTCTCAATATTAAGTCTAACCTGATGCACACAGATTTAAAAAAAAAAAACAAAAACAACTCATCCAGTAATTTTGCCTGAGGTTATGTGCCATGCTAATGACTTCAGTCCTTTTTCACAAGTGCTATATAGATTCTGTTTAGCAGAGAGATGTCAAAAACAGATGCTGCTTAAAAAATGGCATTTTATATGGGATTCATATGACAGCAGTGTCTCAGTGACATGCTATTTTGAAAAACTCTTTAAAAAAGTCAGATATAAGAAGCACAATTCTTGCCTGTGTCAATAATATGTTATGATAATGGTCCAGATCCTGAGTTTGTGTGAATTGGTCTGATTCCACTGACTTCAATATCAACAATTTCAGTGGGATTAACAGCATGGTCTAGTCCAGTGCCTAATACTGTGCAGAGGGTTTGCTTTTCATACCTCTGTGGAGCTACAAAGGGACCTTGGGCCAAGCTCTTACTAGCTTGTAGTAGCTCCAGCAGAAGGGATCAAGGAGCAGGAAGTTAGGATTCTGTCATTAATGCAGCCAAATTCCACACAGGCTCACTTTAACAGCCAGCTCACAGGGGATGTGGAGCAGAAGAGATGAAGCTCCCACCTTTCCGATGAGCACAGGTAACGGAAGACAGGAGAGGTTATGTCCCAGTGCACACCAGAGTCCTACCAGTGCTGTCACAGGGACAGAGCTTTTGGCTGGAGTTTTTCTCACCCCTTTAGGCATTTCAAAATTAGATGTCCTGATCTGAGCTGGTTGTCCTTGATTGTCTTCACGGTTGATGGAGAAAAGTAGGCACCTGCACAGGATGATTCATTTCCTGGTGAAATAAGTATCTAAGATGGGTGAGAATTGCCCCCAGAATTGCTTATTTTTCTCCCAGTAATTCTAAAAGAGATCAGACGACTAACTTAGACATGCATGACTGTTTTTTAAGTGACTAATGTGAGGTGGGATGGATTCCCATGTACAGTTCTCAAATACTGTCTTGAAGGTATGATATAATTCCTTGTTACAAAAAGAAACCTGTTACAAAAGCCCTCAGAAATGACAGGATCTTTTACTAGTGGAGCAGCAAGCAAAGGTGTGGACCTATCCAGGGAGCAGCAAAGAAAAGGTCTGGAGGAGCCCGGACTGCATAAGAATGTGACGTGTCTTCCTCACCTGCCCTACACTCACATACAGCCAATGTTTCAATTTAAGTGCAAAGTGCGTGTGTTTCAGAAGTACTTTGAAGGACTTGCATTTACATTCAGGTAGCACTGCCTAGGGTCAGGTAATGGAGCAAAACATTTTTTTTCTGTGCAGAGCCTGAGCACATACTGCTCCAGCATTGAAAAGAGAAAGTAGATCCCAAATCACCAGTGTAGGTCTTTGAGGTGGCCACTGATGGCACACATCGAAAACAGCAGACTTTGATCCAAACAGACTAATTTACCTCAACCTTTTCCCCTCATTCTAGCTGATCGCTTTTTCTTAATTAAGTACCCAGAGGCATCACATGTCAAAACTAAGCATTTCTAATTCATCTTGTTATGACTGAACTTTAAAGGTATTACTGATCCAAGAAGGAAACCCCTTTCTAACATTTCAAAATTTGACTTTAGGAAAAGCCAGATTTGCTTTGTAAAAATTAAACAGGCCTGTTTGACACTACAGTCTCCTTTTAATTATGTTTGGCATTGGAGTGTATAATGGAAGTTGACAAGAGGCATATATAAAAAGATGTGTCCCAACATCGTCTCTTTTAAATAGGGACTTGTATTCTTATTTTTGTCATCCATGGCTTGGTAGGAAGATCACCAAAGAGTTCATTCTTTTTTGCGGGAAACAAACTCTTTTAGAGGCTGAGATTTTTTTCTCAAAAGTCCCCTTTGATTTCTTAATGGTCTTTTGATGTTCATCATTCTTTGTTTTGAGAAGTAACTGTTATGCATCCATATATACGTTTTTATTTTAAGAGTAGCTCAGAGGTCCTGATGACCATGATGGAGCATAGTAAAGAGATTTCAGGGCATTTCAAGGACAGCCATGTTAGCCAGGTCTGTAAAAACCTTTGGCTAGAACAGTATTCACGATGGTCAAAAGACTATACCAATAACTGAGTACTCTTTTCACACAGGATTAGGTTGAATTGTGGCCTTTCATTATGAGGAGGTCTCTTCTTCCTCTTCTGAAATGGTTTCAGGGTTAGCATGCACCTTCCCTGTGCAAAGCAGAAGATTTAGCATCAGCCTGGGAGTCTGCACCGTGTTTCTCTCAGTGCTGTGGTTCCTCAGAGAAGCCCTGTCTTCCTGCAGCAACATGCCCCTGGGAGCTCTGCCTCCAGGGCAGCTCCACTCTCCCTGCAGAGTAATTATCCTCCTTCTGAATAAACCTCCTTACAAAACAGAAAACCCAGTTTATTCCTGCCGTGTGTCATAAGGGACAACCATTTCATTTAATTGATGGTGCTTTCATGTAAATTCATCATCCAGTTAACTTTGTGATCTCAGACTAAGTAATGTTATTTTGACTAAGTGCTTAGTGGCTATATTGATTTGTAAAAACCCCTCAGGTGACTCTATCTTGCAAATGGACCAACAGCACTGATTTATTAAAAGTCTGCCTTTTGAGAGGTGTTCTGAATGTCACCTACGGCCACTGATATTTCATCAAATCTATCACGTCTCTCCTTCTGCCTTTTGTCTGTGAATCTCTATGGATAACCTGAAGTTATATCTAAATTGAATTATTTCAGTCATTTTATTTCTACTACGAACTGTGTTGGCACTGAAATATGGGCAGAGCAACTGACTTATTTCTATGGCTGTAGCAACAGTAACCTTAAGCAAGTTTAGTCAAATGCACTGTAGATTAAGAGGGATATTCTGCTTCCAGGTATATCAATTAAATAAAAAAATAATCCTGTTACTTATGAATTATCAGGAAACTTTCCTTGGATTTCTATTGTATGTGTCCAAACCGTCAAATTGTCAGTTCTCCAGTGCTGGGATTGTCGTTTTGGTTACTCTGCAGTATTGCCATAATGCCTGATATTCTGGTTCTGACTGGTGCTTCCTGGCTGGGATCACAAAGCATATAAGAGAAATCAATGTGGTTTACAGAACAGGTCACTTGTAGCCATCTCTGTGCCAAATTCAGCACTGACAGGCAATCTTGTATATGTGAGGGTCATCTGGCAGTTAAGTTATCAAATGTAAGTAAGTCATGTGCTAGGGGAAGATAACTGGAGTGGCACTGCAGTCTTTACATAAAGGCAATGATCCTTATACAAACAAATTGACATGTTACACTTTTTCCTGCCTGAGTGACAAATTAATGCATATTAGGCTGCATTGCTACCTGCTCCTTTCTCCTAAACAATCTATACCTGGTTTTCATCATCGTTTAGTCTAGCCCACTATGAAGCAGCACAGAACCATTTTTTCTCTCCATTTCTCTAACAATGTCTTTCCTTAAAGGAAAATCCAGTGGAGCCGATTCCACATGTTTATGTTGAAGTGGGGCAAGTACCTGAACAGTTAATACTCTGATTCAAATGGAAGTCTGAAATACCCATATAGTTTAGAATGAGAACAATTTCTTACCATTTTAATTATTTTTGGTTGATGATCATAAGCTAACAGATGGAGGTAGACTGTATCTTATAAGCTCAAAAAAAATGTTTCCTTCTTTATTAAAAAAGGCAAAAAATAAATTCAGCTTGCTATACTGAGATAGCCTTTGAATACAACAGGAAGGAAAATTTTAGTTTCTTTTTCATAATTCCTTCTGTGTTTAGTTTAAATATTAAAAAGATATATTTACCTCTTGTGCCATCTACTTTCTTTTTCTTTGCATTTCAGAGCAGCTATAGATTTTACAAATTGATTAACAGCATGGCAGAAGGCGGTTGCTTTTACTTTGCTTGAGTCTCATTGCTCAGCAGCAGGATTGATGAGAGAATTGTCAGGAGTGCCCAGCACATGCACACTAAAACTACCCAGAAAACTAAAGAAATCAGAAATCTTTGGTCATCTTCTGTGAGCCACAGAAACAACAGAAGATTATCCAGGATTGATGTTTTATATGTCAAAACATGAAGCATGTCTCTGCTTCTGCTGAAGTACACAATTTAAATCAGTCTAAAGTTGTACTCCGATAGCTCTGTCCTCCTGGTCCTCTGCTTTTGCACGCCCCTGTCCTCACGCTGTGTTTCATCCCCAGCCATTGTGCTGGTTCTGACACCCAGCTTGTCCTGCTGTGACTGAAGACAAGGATCCTCCAACCCGGTCTTCTTTTTCCCAGTTCAGCTTTCAGCACCAGCACCCTGGATGGAGTTACTCGTGCACTGTCCTTGGCCAGTGCTCGGTACCCCGAGGCTGCATTGCCCAGCACCAGCCCTCCCTGCGGGGACGGCAAAACCCACCACAGCTCTGGAGTTTGTAGAATGATGGACCAAATAACGGGAAAGACATGAAGCAGCGCTGAGGAGGTTTTATGTCCTTACTTTGAACTAATAACCACTAAGGCAAATAAAATTTGCAAAGTAGTGAATGATGCAACGCTGACAGGAGCTCCTGTCCATCAGCATGAGAAGGGGATGATAAATGAAAAGGAAGTTCATTTGCTGTTAGGAAAAGGAAATATTTCTTCCCATATATAATACGTGGTATGTACGACTGACTGCTAGGGCCAAGAATTGGATGTGATAGAAAAAAACATTACTGCTGATAACAGGAACATTCACAGACGTAATAATTAATGGAAAAAAATTTCAAAGTGACATAAAATTTCATGCTTCAGACCTTAAGCCAATACTTACTTTTTAGAGACCTAAGACCAAGCATGACCCATAAACTATGGATTACAGGGTTACTTTTCTCCTTTAACAAGCCCCTAATCTATTACGTAGTCATCTTTAAAGTCAGCAACACATACCAAGTTTATCTAAGACAAGTCTTGGTCACATTATTCACCTAAGTTATCCCATTTACTTCACTAGAACCACTTGAGTGATTAAAGCAAATAGAATTTGGCGGCAAGATTTGCCTCGTAAATTCACAGCTCCATCCTCTTACCTGATTTTGTTACAGTCTCCAATTAGTCCCAGATTTCTGTGGCTCTGAAACTGTTGTTCCAGATATGAACTCATTACCTGTGTAGAGATGGATTTTTTTATTCCCTGCTCAATATTTCATCTCTGTGTCTGTAGCTTAGAAATTAATCGGATTTCTTCCTGCCATATTTCACTGAAAATATGTAGTCAGTTTCTCACGAACTTTCAGTCTTTCTCCTGGTTTCTTCTCCTTGTTGAACATCTGTGGGTTTTTTAATTCCTCTTTAGTGCTCATGATCAAATGCTTGCCAGAAGACTGCGGTATCTCTAATACTTGGTGGCTTTAAGACATGTCACTCCACCAAAACAATCAGAAATTTCCAGAATAAATTATTCAATCCTAGGGGGAAAAAATAAAAAAAAAAAAAAAGCAAGTGACTGTTTTGGTTTTGCCACAAGGAGAACTTTTCTTTTTTAGAAATGTAAATTAAGACTGTTAGCTATGAAGGGTTGCAACAGAAGTTTAACATTTGTATTCATTAGACAGAGAAGTGATCTGCTGCCCGAGTAGTAGGAATATACTTACTCGTGCTGTTTCATTATCACATTTACCATATGTTTCATTATTCACTGCTATTCTTTTGCATGAAGACAGACGGTAAAAACCAGTAAATTAGTTAGAACAGTGATAACCTGTCTTATGTTATAGGTAAAAATAGCTTCCTGTTCTGGATTTCACTCACCCTATTTCACCTGATTGTCTCTATTTCTAATGTTTCCCAGCACTTTGAGCACTTGCATCTACATTGGCAGGGGGAAGGCAGGGGAGCAGTATTATGGCAAGTCTTAGTGGAAACATTCCTTAGAGCCACCGCTTGAGCTCATAAGACACTGTCTTAATTTCCAAGCTTTACAGCTTCTCCCTTCTTTCATGAACTTTCTGTATTCCCTGAAGCATCTGAAAAATATTGGGTTTTTCTTTCTTCTTAACTGCTGGTTACAAAACTGACAGGAGATAAGATTGGTGATAGGACAACAAAAAGGCACTTCAAAAAAAGCATACAGTCTCAGAATCTGAAGAGCATGCTTTCACATGTTTCACTCTGTTAGAGCAATTTAGCTCAGAGCAAGACTCTCTTTAAGTCTCTACCAGAATTGAGCGGCATCAGTAGTAATTCAAAACATGCTTCAAATGAAGGTTTTCACTTCCTAGCTCTGTCTTGCTCTTTTTTATTTATGATCACCCTTTATTTACGATTATCAAGAATCAAAATCTAAGAGCAGACTTCTCTAGGCTCACTTTTCCCATGGGCTAGCCTGGCAATGCAGGCTGAGCAGTCCCAGGTATTAGCAAATTCCTAAACTGGTGTCTTCTCTCCAGAGAGCTGCAACATAGCCTCATATCAGAAAGCATGATGGGAGAGGTGCTCCTTCTGACTTCATTGCTCATCAGACCAGATTTGTATAATGGGAGGAGGAACTCTTGTAGAATCCTTTTTGGACTCAAGTAACCCCAATTCCAAGGTTTTCTGAGTCAGTGTTGCAATGTCAATGCATTTAACACCAGAAAAAGGCAAACCTTTTCCTTAAGTCATTCATTATCATGGTCTCTGCGTGTATACATTATGCTATTTCAGCATTATTGATACGGGGAAGCATAATAATTTTCTTTGTCTTCCTGCAATTATACAAGAAATGAATGGGACTTGATTGTCCTGTACAGGAATATGGAAAGCTATATCACAATGCATTTTTGTATCAGTTGCTAATTTTATGAATTATGGTTATATGTGCTTTGGGGAAAAAACCACTTCCATAACAGAAATGCTCTTATTAGTACAAAAAAATTATAGTGGGCTTGTAAGGAAGCAGTATTGACACAAATCGGCATCTGTAGACCTTTCTTGGATGTTTTATTGAGCCTTTTGCTGCAAGACAGAATCTATGTTAAATCAGCCTCAGACCTGCTCTGCCCATCAGACTATAAGTCTGCATTCTGCTCATGTATATCCGGTTCTCCCAGTGTTTCAGACCCATTTTTATATCTATATTTCCATATTCTCTGCATTTAAGTATATCCCCCTTCAATGTATGTTCTAAGGATTTAAGGCTTACTGCAGGGTAATAGATAAAAAGTCACTGCTTTTGGTATTACTTGTAGGTTTTGCTTGTTGTCCAAGTATCTAGTAGCTTTGCATATATTGTAATATTTTTTGCATGCCTGCATTCCTTGTATTAACCATATTGTGGATATTTTTAAAACATATGCTTCTTGTGTAAGTAGCCAATCTTGCCTAATTCCAGCCAGTACATGTGGAAGTATTTTGAAACGTTAGAGTGTGGCATACTGTAAAGCAGAAGCTTCTGAATAACATTTTGCTCCAGTATATTGATGCTACTTTCTTAATACACTGTATCAATACAGAGCCCACAGTTCAGGTGATAATAATAAGAAAAAAAAAATCTTCCTTTATTTCTCTTATCAGCTTTAGCACATGCAGAAACAACCTCAGAAGCCCCAGTGTGTACCTACCCAGGACAAGTCTTAACACACACAAATCCTCACTAACTCTCTTTCACCTTCACCGTATCTGGGACTCCAATTTGCACCCCTTGCTTCCTGGTTCAAATAAAATGTTGCTGTGGATACCCATCTGACTCTGAGAGACACTTTCAACGAATAATGAGGTTCTCAAAGAGCGCTATGTTGCACCGTCTTTATTTTTAAGTAGTGTCATCTTAATGTTAAGGTGATTTCTGTTGTGAAGTTTCCATCAAATTAATCTTGATGTCTCTTTTTCTTTTTTTTTTTTTTTTTTTAAAATTCTTTCCATAGCTGTAACTTACACAAGTTACAAAAAAACACCGCCACCGGTACCCCCTCGTACCACTTCCAAGCCACTGATCTCAGTCACAGCACAGAGCAGCACAGAATCCACCCAGGACGCATATCATGACAGCCGGACTCAGAGGATTTCCCCATGGCCACAGGATGGGCGAGGGATGTACAACTCCACTGACAGTTTGGACAGTAACAAGGCCATGAATCTTGCCTTGGAAACTGCAGCTGCGCAGCGCCACGCGTCTGAGAGCCAGAGCACCTCGATACGAACCAGTGACAAGGCCATTTTAGTGACAAAAGCAGAGGAGTTTCTTAAAAGTCGACGTTCCTCTATAGGGATACAGGTAGCCTATCATTAACATCTGTTCTGTGATGAATTGCTTGCCTTCTTTCTGTAAATAGCATAGAATGAGTCATTCAGCTTCACTGGCTCTAATAATCTAACAAACAACCCCTGGCTGCTTAGCGTTAATTGTAATTCACATCATGGCAACGTGGCTGTGCAGAAAAGTCTTCGGCTAATATGCTGTACCTGGAAGAAAATGAATGAATAAATCTCTAGGGAGGTTACCTGTCATTAACACTTGATATGAAAATTATACTGCAGAGCTACAGGTGAACAGCATGTTCATCTCCTTCCCTCCATGAATTCACAGTCCTTTTTATAGAATTATGCCAGCTTTAAAATGCTTGACTATTTTTTCCATTATCTTTCTCTTTTGACCTTGGAAAATGCGTAATGCTGCTGGATCTTCAAGTTATTCTATGTAAAAAGAGCCTCCCCCACCTTTCCTTTTAGTTGTGCTGGGGAGAAGGTACGAAGCAAGAAAGACGTGCTGGTGTAGATACAGCATAATTATAGATGGCAAGTATTGAGCATTCCTCCATTTGTCCACCAAAAAGTGAAATATTTATTTCACCTGACAAAATGTCTGTCAGGCTGTGGAAACCTCAGTTACATTGTGTTGTTTCAGGTGAAGGAAATAAGACAATTCCAAATGCAAATTCTGAACACTATTCCTTCTACTAAGTGGAAAGCACTATAGATAGTAATGGTCATTTGTTTAAATCTCTAGGAAACACCAAGTAGTAATAAAAATCAGAAAGTTGGACTTGCAAAGAACGAAAAGTCTTTTGAGACACCGGAGTAGAGGCAAATTTAGGCTTCTGTTCTGCTCTTGCTTAGACACATATATAATTTTGGGTATGTGAATATTCCCTTCTACATCACTAGGTTCACTTCTGTGCTTTAAAAATCTCTACTTTTGCCAGATCAGCTATAGAAGAAATGCCATGTATTTTGGCGTAGTTACAGGTATTGTGGAGACAGCAACATAGCTCTTGAGAAGGTAATAGTCCATGTAACAAAGCCTAGTGAGTGACTGTTCATCTACTAGGGAGTATATTATTTTCTTTAAAACGTAGTAATTCCATTTCCATTAATTTCAACATATGATCAGAGAAAGGTATTTGGGTTAAGCATGTCACAGCTACTGATTGAACTTCACTGTTTAACATCTTAGTGTGGTATAATTTTGCTGTTCCACAACGTATTAGACTAATGGGAAGGCATAGGCTTTGCCAGCAAGCTGCTTGTCCATTTCTCAACATAAAAGTATTTGCTTCTGCTTCTTAGATGCAGAAGAGTAGAATGCAATTTAACAGCAATGGTAAAATATTCGGGTGGCTACTTTTCTAATGTTTTACAAAGTAATTAGTGTATCCTAAATTGTTCGGAGAAGAGGCTTAGCAGATAACAGTGAAAATCTCAAAGGAGCAGCAAGTAAATTTTGGTACCTTTTAGCCCCTAACCTGAAACTTATTCTTCAGAAAGGAATAGTATCTAGTGTTGTTCTTATCTCTTCTTTACAGCAGCTGTGCATGGTGGTATTTAACAATGTTGGTGTCTTGCTTCAGTCAGTCCTGGTATTTCAGCAATTAATTTTGAAACTTTGATTACATCACTTGATCCTGTTTCTTACTGCAGATGATGACCAGTACTTTTCACTGGGCTCTGACCCTTCTTGGTATGTGGTGTGTTTAATAATATGTGCTTATAATCCGCAAAAACATCTGTGCAATGATTTCCTAGGAGGCAGTGGATCTTCTGAAGCAACTTATCATCCGACGCTTGGCCTGTAATACTGGTCCTCAGGTGCACACACTGAAAAAGGCAAATATTGTTTGCAACAGCAGGTCTTAGAAGGATGAGCTGTTTGTTATCTTTTGAGAAGTACAAACTGCTTGGTTGTACCATTTGGCATTAGATAAGGTTAAAATTGCAAAATTACCCTCAACGCAGTATCCTGAGACCACATTTTAGTTATTTGGGTTTTTTTCTGCAGTAAGTTTCAAACTTCACATTAGTGTGAAAAATACCTTTCTGCAGCATTTCTAAGAAGAAAATGCATTTTGTTGTATTTCTGTTGCCAGGTTTGTAAGGAATAAAAACACAGGGTAGAATACTCTTACTGCAAACTACGTAAATAGTAATTTATGCCCCCCGAATACAGTTGAGGTATTTAATTTCTTTTAGACTTCTGCATCAAAGCACCTTAAAAAAGGATGTTTTTTATTTGCATATTTCCTTGATTGACTAAATGACTTGTTTTCTCATTAGCATGTCATGCTAGGGTAATGCATTGAATTTGCATTTATTTGCATTAATTAATTTGCTATCAGGACAGTTAATTTGTGCATTTTTTAATGTTTCATTCCTTTAACACATTAGTGTGAGAATGCTTGCCAACAGAGCTTCATACAGGAGCAGAGAGGCACAAAGATAAAGAATGACCAGCGATGTCTCTGCACGTGGAATGGTTATGGACCCAGCCTAGGGCTCCCATGTCTTTGGTATATAAGATTTGTGTAGTGTACATGAAATTAATAGAAATCCTTTTAAAAAGTCCTGGCATACTAGGCACGTGCCATAGGACTAGTATTCACATGCATAGGGACCCCAACCTCCTAGGGGAGCATTGGACTTACTACAAAGATCAGTAGCGCCCAGGCTGCAAGGACAGAGAACACCACAGATATGGTAACCCATCTCATGGTATGTTAGCCCTATCCCAGATGGGAATTTTGAATGAAAAAAGCTTCAGAAACAAAGCTTTTCCACAAAATAGCTGTTGGGTTTTTTCACTGCCATATTTAAATCAAGAGGAATACTGTCAGACGTGTCAGTAGGCACTGGAAAAAAAATGTTGATTCCTAAATTCAAACAAATTGCAAAATACTGATTCTGGGATTAAAAATTTAGTCAGCATTCTTAAGAATATAGATAGAACAAAGAATAAGATTCTAGTAATACTAGTAGCTATAGCCTTCATATCTGACTTCTATCACAACAGTAGAAGACTAATCAAAGTATTTGAATTAAAATGGAGGGTAGAGATTGTCTAGAGTAAAATAACCACTAAGTCAAGAACAAGGTTATTGCTAATATATTTCCAGGGTTTTTCCTTGCTCTTTTGCACACCCTTGTGTATATGCTAATGATTAACATTCAAAAACTGCTCTAGTTCTAAGCCATTTCATATTAAAAGCATATGGATTGTAAAATGTATGAGAAAGCATGTCAAGAAATTACTCCTTATTTGTTTCAAGTATTTCAAAACATGCAGTCCTTTGTTTCTTCTCTATTTAAAAGACATCAAGGCTTCTCAAAATGAACAGAAACCCCGGAAGTAGATGAGATGGAAACAAATGTTTTAAGTGTGGAGGCTGATTCATGATGGTATTTTTGGAGACGAGCACTAATTGTAGCATAGAGAATGGACTCTGTCATCTTCATTTATCATCAGGAGATCACACTCAAAATATCTAGGGTTTTTTTTAATCTCCAGATTCTTCATTAAACAAATCGTTCTTATAAATCAAAAGCTGTATTCAGGAGAATTAGTGCAATAACTCGCCTGCCTAATTTTTTCTGTCAAAAGGGGATCTTCTGCATAATATTTTTATATATATTTAATGAAATTATTAACATTGTATGGTAAAAAATTTGTTCAAGAAACTCTGCAGGCTCAAACTGGAATTTCCCTTTAAGGCAAAGCATTTTGTACCCACATGGCATACTTACTTGGATGAGCGTCTACATTTTCTTTGTACTGTTTAGGTTATACCATCCTTGTCAGTGCTCTACTTCAGTGTACACATATGTGGTGGTTTGACCCCGGCTGGACACCGGGTGCCACCAAGCCGCTCTATCACTCCCCTCCTTAGCAGGGCAGGGGGAAGAGAATGAGGTGGAAAGAAACCTCCTGGGTCAGGACAAAGGCAGTTTAATAAAACAAAGACCACGTGCAGAAACAAAAGGGAAAGGACAACACGGACCCCACTCCCCACCTCTCCCCACAGCGACGCCCAGCCCCCTCCCGGGAAGCAGGGCCCAGCACGTGCCGCGGCTGCTCCCGAGGGCACAGACACACGTCCCAAACCAGGAATGCCCCCCGCTGCCTCCTTCCTCCCAGCTTTGATCCCTGAGCAGACGTCACACGGTACGGAATAGCCCCAGTCAGCCCGGGCCGGCTGTCCTGGCCACAGCGGGGATGGGGGGAAATGTTGGAGAGGCAGCCCCGGGGCTGGGCAGGCACCGCCCGGC